>PVJH01024937.1:0-32356 GCA_004026705.1 Nesogale talazaci | reverse complement strand
GTTCAAAGACACATTCCTGTAAGTTTCTCAGAGAGAGCCAGTGCTTTTGAGTCTCTGGAAAATAACAAACAATGCAAACAGCAATCAGCCCCAACAAATTCAATGAAAAAAACAGGAGAAACAAAAGGCAATGGCAGAAGATGTCCTGAACCTAAGATTATTCATTGAAGAAGCAGACATTGATATGTAGCAGAAATTTTCAGAATGCTGCTTGGAGTCATACTGGATATGAGGGAAACAAATACAGAAAAGGATGAATTGATAGAGGAGATATAGTCCATACACCAAAGGGAAATACAAGAGCTCAGGGACGAGATAATAAAAACCAACAGCAAATTCACAGACTTCGCGAATTGACTGGAGGAAGCTAAATACCGTACCAGTGACTTAGAGGGTAGCCAAATGTAATTTAACACATGAACAAAAATCTAATAAGATTATCAGAGAAACTGAAGAAAATGTAAGAAATATGTCTTATGTGCTCATCAAGCATAAATAAGAGATTACCATATAGAACAACCTCAAACAGAGGGCAACAAAGAGAAAACAACCTCAAATATAGGAATGGCTTAAGTATGGAAAGAAATCAAGAATGGTCAATGCACACACACATGCAGAGAACACTGTAAAGAAAGGGAGGTAGGGAAACACTCAACACAAAAGGTATAAGATGCCATCACATATTCTACAGTGGGAGATAATAACCTTAAATATCAATGGACTGTACTCAGGAATTAAAAAATGAGGCTAGTAGACTGACTCCAAGGACAAATCTCAAGACTACAGGAAAAATAGACTGAGAATCAAAGGCTGAAGGAAGGTATGCCAAGCAAACAAGTATTCAAAAAAAAAAAAAAAGAAAAAGAAAAAGGAGGGGTAGCAATCTTAAACTTGAATTGACCTCAAAGTGCAAACCATAAAAAGAGGTAAGGAGGAACACTATATAATGATTAAGGGAATGGTAGACAAAGAAGCAATAAGCATTTTAAACATATATTACACAAACAAGAGACATGATGAATATGTAAACCAAACACAGATTTGAAAAAGATTTCAAAAATAATCACTGCCTCAACAATTATAGTGGGTGACTTCAATACAACACTCTGAGAAAGCTAGATCACAGGGAAAGAAAATAAGGAGACTATACACTACAATTAGACAATTTGACTTGCTATATATTTACAGACCTTTTCATCCATACATGAAAATGTCCACATTCTTTTCAAGTCCACATGGCACATATTCAAAGATAGGCCACATGCTGTGTTATAAGGGCAATTTGCATAGATTTAAGCACATTGATACCATACAGAACTCTCTCAGACCACTGTGCCATAAGGTTGTAAATCAACACAAGAAAGATGAAGAAAGTCAGAGCAAATAATTTGAGGAAGAATAACTCTCTCTTGCAAAAGGAGTGAGTACTTATCCAGATCAGAGATGAAATTAGGACATTTCTAGAAACCAATGAGAATGAAAACATGACATACCCAAATTTATGGGTCAGAGCAAACGCAGTTTTCAGAGGAAGTTTCATAGCAATATATGCACACCTGTAAAAGAAAGCATGTCTCATAACTGATTATGTAGGCACAAAATTTAAAATGACTAGCACTGAGTCAGCAGGACAATTCCAATTCCAGCAGAACAAAAGAAAAGAAATAATAAAAATCAGGGGTAAGATTCAAGAGAGGGAAAATAAGAAAACAATGGAAAAATTAATGCCCTTAAAAGTTAGTTCTTTGAAAGAATTAACAAAATTGACAAACCTCTGGCAGACTTAACCAAAGAAAGGAGGGAACAAATTTCAATTACAAGAATGAGGGGTGAAAGAAGGTTCATTACAACTGATCCTAAAGAAATCAAAAGGATAATTGCATAGTGCTACAAAAAACTGTACTCCAACGAATTCAACAACTTGGAAGACATGGACAAAATGTTGGAAAAACAGTCCTTCCCTAGACCATCTCCAATGGATGTCAAGAATCTGAACAGACCCATAGCAATCAAAGAAAGAGACATGGTTATCAAGGGATTACCAACAAAAATAGTCCCCCGGACCAATTGATTTTATAGGGGAATTCTATCAAGCCTTCAGGAAGAACTGACACCAATCCTACACATACTCTTCCAAAACATAGAAAAAGATGGCAAACTCCCAAACTTCTTCCACAAACCGAGTATAAAATTGAAACAGAAAGGGGTCAAGGATCTCACAAGAATTGAGAACTACAGACCAATGTCCCTAATGAGTACTGTTGCAAAAGTCCTTAACAAATTACTGGGCAATAGAATACAAAAGTATGTAAAAATAATTCACCATGAGCAAGTGGGTTCATACCTGGGATGCAGACGTGCTTCAACATACAAAAAAAAGCCCATTAGTATCATTTGCCACATTGACAAATAACAAAACTAAGAACCACGTGATAAAATCAATAGATGCAGAAAAAGCATTCGGCAACATCCAATATCAATTCCTGTTTAACACACTTGAGATGATATGTATGGAAGGAAAATTCCTCAAGACTATACAAAGTATATATGAAAAAACAGCAGCCAACATGATAGTCAATGGAAAAAAGATGAACACAATCCCACTGAAAAAGGGGAGCAGACAAGAATGTCCCCACTCATTTAATATGCAAATCAAAACAACAACAGGATATCATCTAACACCCTCATGGATAGCTCAATTAAAAAAATCAGAAAGCAACAAGTGTTGGAGGGGTTGAGGGGAGACAAGAACTCTTATCCATTGCTAGTCTGTAGGTATGTACAACCCCTAGGTAAATTGATTTGGTGATATCTAAAACAGATGGAAATTGAGCCATCATATGAACCAGCAAAGCTCTTACAAGGCATATTCCCAGAAGAGGCAAGCAACAAACCATGACCAGACACCTGTGCTCCAATGGTCACTGCAGCACAGTTCACAATTGTAAGGGGTTGGAAACAGTTCAGATTTCCATCAACTGACAAATGGTTTAAAAAGCTATGGTAAATGCATACAATGGAATTCTATGCATTGCTGAAAAGCAGTGATGAATGTATGAAGCACATCATCGCACGGGAAGAACTGGAGGAAATTATCCTAAGTGAAGTAAGCCAAGTGCCAAGGAACATGTACAACATGAGTCTGCTGAGGTAATCTTAAAAAAAATGCAGAAGGACCATAGGGAATAAAGCTACCATATACAGAAATTCCTGGGAGGAGACCCAGGTAGTATGGCAGTGGTCAGACAAAATCCAGGGCTACATATGGTAGCCAACTGTGGTGGGTAGGGAGAGATGTGATGTGTAGAGAGGGAATGGGTTACTAACCCACCCAAGGGGAGCATATGCTTATATCTCCACAGGAAAAGAGGACCAAACTTAAACCTGGAGATCCAGGATCTGAATGCAGCATGAAGGCATGGAGCAGGGAACCAGTGGGGGATTTGAGGGCCTAACCCCAAACTAACTTCGAGGAGAGACAACTCTCTCCCCAGGGGAGTTTGTTTTGGAGGTCAGCACAGAAGTTGCATCTTGGGGAGTGAGACATGCCTGACCAGAGCACATGAGAACAAATGAAGGGGGAGGAAGAGAGAATGGAGTGCACCCTGGTCCACTGAACCTTGAGAACAATATTCCCACTCGGAACCGCCATCACACAGAGAGGACCATATGGCCGGCCTCACTATGAATTAAGGCATCCCTCACTGACACGAGGTCTTATGGGGACAACAATGGAGAAACCCCATCAGGATTGTACCCTGTCAGCCCCAACCAAACCAAGGCAATACACTAAGGGTGTGCAACAGAGCATGGATTTCTTGATTGGGTGCCAAGGGTATACTTTGGAGCTAGGGTGTGGCACCCCATTGGATTTAACCAGGGACACTCCTGCATGCCAACAAACAGACCTTGTACTATTTACAGGTTTTTATCCTGTTATTATTTTTTATTTTGTTATCATTTTTTATTTTTTTACATATATATATATATATATATATTGAACATGGGGCTTTTTGTTGTTGCTATCATTGTTTTATTGTCTTTATTTGCTTCACTTTAGGATGCCTGTTTTTGGTTTTTTTTTAGTACATATTGTTATCTCTGCAGGTCTATCTAGAAAAAATAGGCTGGATGAACTGTCTGGAGGAGAAAATAATGTTGTTTATGAAATGATGTTTCCGGGAGAAGAGGGAAAGAAGGTGGGAGACATGGGAGATGGGAAGGAGGAGGAATGGAGGTGGTGTTTACCAGGGATAAGGGAACAATAAGCAATTCAAAATGCCTTTTACCTCCCAGTTCTATCCTCTATTTCCTTTTCCTTTCCTCTTGTTCCACTTTCATGCTCAGCCTCCATTGGAGTTTCAATAATTTTTCTCTGTTGCTATACTCTTGCTCAATCCCTATTGGGGCTCTCACACCCAGCTTGTAACTGATTTTGAATCGCTTATTTTTCCCTTATCCTTCGTCTCCTCCAGAAAGTTCATCGAGCCTATCTGCAATGTGTTATTTATTGTAAAGTTCTTCAGCTGAATCATTCTATGAGGCTGAACAAGCTAAAACACCATTCTGATAGCAAATATCTGAGCTTTGTCAGCCAGGACACCAACTATTTTAGAAGCAAAGCTGATGGATTCAAGAAAGCCAGACTTGACACTCATGGCATGTACCACAAACAAAACGTAGCAGCTGTTGAAGCTTCAAATTTGGTGGCACTCAGCATCACCAGTACTTTGAAACCTGACAGCACTGCTGGGGATTTACTGCTGCTGGTGGCCAAAGACATTGCTCGAGTTATGATTGGAGACAAATTCGTTACACAATTGAGTGTGATTTCTTTATCTGATGACATTGTCCACAGAAGAATGGATGATATGTTTGCCGATATTCTTGATTAGGGAATCTACGAAATTAAATCTGCTCCACTTACAATATTTAGCATCTATCTTGATGAATCTATAGATGTTGCAAACTGTTCACAGTTACTGGTTTATGTGAGGTATATTAATGATGGTGATTTTTTTGGGGGGTGGGGGGGCATCACTATCCTCTGGTGGTGGGAGTAGGAGGCCCGGCCTTTGCTCCTGTGGATCCACTGCTGGAATTGAACCTCCATCCCAGTGGGCTGCAGTCCAGCGCACAACCACTACGCCACCGGGGCTCAGCCCGATGATGGTGATTTTAAAGATGAGTTTCTTTTTTTGCAAATCTATTGAAATGACAACAATTGCATGTAATTTATTTGACACAGTTAGTTCATGTCTGAAAAACATACAATCATTTGGGAAAAGGTTTGTGGTATTTGCACAAATGGTGCTCCCGTTATTCTAGGTTGTTGATCTGGATTTCAATGCTTGGTACTGAATGAGTCACCAAAAGTCATCGGAAATCACTGTATAATTCATCAGTAAATATTAGTAATGAAGACTCTGCCACAAGAGCTACAAGAAGTAGTGGAAAGCATCATAAGTTCTGTCAGTTTCATAAAGGCAAACACTTTAAATAGTCAACCATTTTCACAATGAGCTGGATGCACCGAATGATGCTGTGCTATTTCACACTGAAGTGAGATATTTATCTAGAGGGAAAGTTTTGAAATACGTTTCTGAGCTTTGTGATGAAAATGTTTTCTAATCAGAAACCAAGACCGCAGTCTGAAGTACTTTTCAGACATAAAAGGGAATTGCAGAAAATAGCTTTCTTGATTAACATCTTTGCCATCTTGACTAAGTTCAATATATCACTGCAAGGTGCAAGTGCAACATGCCCTGATTTGTCTGAAAAGATCCGATCATTCCAAATGAAACTTCAGCTTTGGCAAAAAAAATTGAATGAAGATAAAATATGCATGCTGCCTACCTTATCTGCTTTTTTTTGAGAAACATGACAGTGAACCAGACAAATGGATTCCAATGATAATTTCTGCAAAAGAACACTTGCACATGCTTACAGACAAAATTCCATCGTACTTTCCAAATATACCTGATACCCCATTTGCACTTGCTAGAAGCGCATTCACAGTCAATGTTGAAGATGTTTCTGAAACAGCAAGAGAAGAGTTCATTGAACTTATTCCAGCAATGCAGAGACATTTCTTTGCAATGCCAGTCACAAAACTCTGGATCAAGTGTTTGCAGTTATATCCTCTTCTGCCTGAGACTGTGTTATACCTTCTTTCATTTCCAACAACTTATCTTTGTGAAACAGAGTTTTCCTGTTTTTGGTTATTAAGTCTAAGTACAGGAGTAAGCTTGTTGTGGAAGATTATTTTGGTTGTATTCCTTCAAAGATTGCCCTGAGGATTTCTGATCTGATGAGAAAGAAGTTCTGTCAACCTTCTTATTGATGTTGGCTTTTTACACATACTGTCGCGAAATGTAGCAATGTAGATTACTGTTGTTACATTATTAAGACTGTTACTCATGCTACACCATAAAATTTTATTTATTTGTAATTAGAAATAAATATTTCAAAATATATAATTATATATTATTCTGTGGATAGTCACTATACATTAATTATGCTCAAATTGTAACAATGAAAAGACAGCATGCATATCAGATATTTACATTATGATTCATGACAGTAGTAAAATTACAATTATGAAGTCGAAATGAAAATAATTTTCTGGTTAGGGATCACCACAACATGAGGAACTGTATTAAGAGGCCATTGCATTAGGAAGGTTGAGAAGAACTTCTGTACAGTCAAGTTAGCAGTCTAACCTTGGCCATCCCTGAGTTGACTTGACCTTAGGAGTCTATGAGCTCTCTTTCATAGGAACAATCCATTATCCTTATCTGAAGAGAGTGTATCCAACAATCCATTATCCTTATCTGAAGGGAGGGTATCCAACTTAGTGTGGGGAAAGACAATATGGTCTGATTGCCTGAGGTATTTGACAACCTTCAGGCATATAACCTTCAAGCAGTTGACCTCCAAGTGTGTAGTCAGTGTCCAAGTGTTTGCAAATAGCACCTTTGATTTGGTGTTGTCATTGGGGGACATGGTCGGGAATAACTTTTATACCTTTTAATTAGAAGAATGTGAGTGGGACACATCTCCAACTCATGAATGTGAAGATTTGCCTCATGGAAGCCTAGGTCTTCCGGGCTCCTTTTGTATGAATTTTAAGTTTATCCACATACATTCTCTTCCCAGTTCATTTCTTGCAACTACTGATATGTAGTCTCTCTCTCTAGTTCTCATCATATACATGCTCAAACTCACATAGACTTTTTGTGTCAGGAATAATACTCTTCCATTTCTAATTCATTCATCAAGTCTAAATTAAAAACCTAATAAAAGATAACTAGAAGTTATAAAGAAGTATTATTATTGAATGTTTTAAGAAAATAAAAGAAGATTAAGGTTACTATTGAATGTTTTAAGATAATGAAAGAAGATTAAAGTAATATATTTCCAGGTATTGCTATCAGTGTTTAATGGAGACCAACTAGGAACTAAGGTGATAACCTCCAAACCAAACTCACTGATATTCAGTCTGTTTAAACTTATTGTGACGCTATATAGAGTTGGAATAGACTCAATGTCAGTGAGCTTGAGTATTGCATGGAATAATCAGGAGCCTTGGCTGTGCCATGGCTAAGCATTCAGGTGCTGTGTTTGGCAAGGTTCTTTAGAGAATAAACAAATAGGACACTTGTATATATATATATATAATGAATTTATATATATAATTTACATATATAAAATGAATATATATAATGAAGAAATGTAACAGCTAACTAGTTTGCACAGCAGTACAGATGGCTCCATCAACTCAATTTGATGGAACAGTTAATATACTGGGAGTCCTTCAATTCAGGTGGGATACCAGTTCCAAGATCAAGAAAGTGGACAACTTATTCTTCCCCTGGACTATGCAGGCAGAGGGAGCAAACAACAGGGCAGTCACCAACAGTCAGCAGCTCAAGAACTTAGAGAAGTCTGTCAGAGGGGATGTCGAACTCAAGCAATGCAAGGCGACAGGACCCACCAGCCTCAAGCTCAAGTGACGTACACACCAGCAGTGTAGAGAAGCAGGTCTCGAAAGAGCCTCATGCTCTAGTGACACAATCCACAGGTTGTCTTGTCCCACAAGTAGTGCAGCTCACGAATTGAAGCAGAGGACATAGCTAAAACAGTCATGCACTGGTCTGATCACAAAAGACCAAGACAGGGAGTAGGGGTGGGGTGGTCATTCAGAGCCATTTATCTTTTACTTCGAATAAAACTGCAATCTGATTCATCCCATATGCTCCTATTGGCCAGGTTGGCACAATAAACCTATCTATCATACAAACATGTTACATTTAAAGTTTTTTTCAGATTATTTTCTATAAATAAAATGAGAGAATATTTTTTATTTTTATTTAATTTTTTGGGGGGGCATCACTGCCCTGTGGTGATCATGGGAGCTACCCAGTGCTGCTCCTGAGAGCCGCCGTTGGATTTGAACCGCCAAGCCCGCGGGCCGCAGTCCCGCACTCAACCACTTACTCCACCGGGGCTCAGCCTGAGAGAACATTTTTATATAAGCATTGAAACCATTATTAAACAAAAATTAAAAGTGCAAAGCAATTTTTTTCTTAACATATTCTCCATTTAGTTCTTTACACTTCTAATATTGGTATTTCCATCTCGAACCATTTCCCAGATAATTTATGCTCTTCTTCTTACCCACCCCATTCAAGGAGAAGCTTTCAAAGGCCTCAAATTCTCTTCCTCTTCAGTGGAAGACTAGCAGGTTGTCTGCTGGGCTACAGGCCACAAGGTCAGCATTTCAAAACCACCGATCATTGATTAGAAGAAAGATGAGGCTGGATTGGTACGGTGGCTGCAACAATGGGGTTAGGCAAAGGAAGCATTGTGAGGATGGTGGAGCACATCGCGGTGTTCCATTCTGCTGTTCATAGGGTCACTGTCATCTTTTTCTATGGCACTTAACAACAACAAACAGTTAAAGTTCCCAAACCCAAAGCTGCAGGCCTCATCTCTCTGTCTAATGTTGCCATGAGTCTGAATTGACACTATGGAGGTGAGTTGAGTTTTTTGCATCCAAAAGAATCCTGAATAGGGCAAGATCCCAGACTCTGGGTAGATTGGGTAAGTTTCTCAATAAAGTTCTAAGAGAACAGCCCTTGTCACCATTGTAAGATAAGTCACATTGCTCCGGTTAAAACAAAACAAAAAAAGTTCTAAGTGCAATTTTACTGCCTCTTTCTCATTAAATCAGCTTTTAATTTTCAGAAAATTTCATAATTAAAGCCCCTGAATTCATCCTGTGTCTTTTAAGAAAATATGTCGATTACCCCTTTGGAATCTTCAAAAATCAATTTCTAGAACCTTCTGAGCTGATCTTTTTGCCTTGAATTTAGGCAGAAGATCCCATTGAAAGCCAAAGTTTTCATTGCTTTTTTTTAGAGAAAAAATTGAATATGGTTATGAGCCTAGCCAAGGGATCTTCTTTCCAGCAACTTGGCTGGTCAAATTCTCCCAAATACTACTATGTGAGATCTCTCTCTCTCTCCACCCCACCATCTCTCATTATATAAATGTATATATCATTTATTGGCATATAATTCATATATTTTACAGTTCAACAGTTCAATCACATAAAAAAGACTTGTTTAATTATCATTGCAATCATTTTTAGAGTATTTTCTTAATTCTTAGACTGATTTTTATTAGCTCCCCATACCCTGAAATCCCCTCAAAGAACCATTAATTCAGTTACTGTCTATTTGGATTTACCAATCTTGGATTTAAGATACTGAAAAACAAAAACAAAGACCCTGACAATAATAAAAAAATAAAAGCTAATGTCAATTGAAATCAAACAGGAAGCACCCTAATGCGAGCACCATCTGTACTACGATAACTCACAAGTGGCAGAGACATGTATAAAGGTGCTCTATTTAAGACAACAACAACAACAACAGCAACAACAACAACAACAACAACCTAGTAGTCTGAGTTGGAACCCTAGATCTCACATAGTAGTCCAAGGTATTAGAGATCTTTTCCCTGAAAAAATAGCTTTTCCTCACCAGTTCTAGGTAAAAGATCTCTAATACCTTGCACTACATCCAGTGGCTGTACAAACAAATCCTTTTAAAAACATGCCACGAGACATGAAGCTATAAAGAAGGTGAGAGAAAAGAATGTTAAAGGCTTAAATTTTAGTCTTCCTGCTGCTGTCCTAAGCCCCAGTGGCTCCCCGCATGACAGCATGAAATATTGGCCCATCCTGTGGTATCTTCACAATAGTTCCTCTGCCTGCCTGAGCCCATTGTTGTGGCCGCTCTGTCAATTCCGCTCACTGAAGGCCTACCTCTCTTTCGCTGCCTCTTCACTTTACCAAGTATGATGCCTTCCCCAAAGACTGGTCCTCCCTGACAATATTTCAAGGTATGCAAGACAAAGTCTTGCCAACTTTTCATTTGAGGAGCATTCTGGCTGCATTTTTTCCAAGACAGATCAGTTTGTAGTTTGTTCTTTTAGTAATCCATGCACTTTCAATATTCTTCACCAGTACCACAATTTAAATGCATCAATTCTCCTTCGATCTTCCTTACTGAGTGTTCAACTTTCACATGCAGATGAGAAAACTGAAAATCTTATGGCCTGCACCACGCACCTCTTATTCCTTAAACTCCTCCAAATCCATCACCCGTCTTTCAGTTTGTTGGACTGTGATGGCTTGTGCGCCGCTGTGATCCTGGAAGCTATACCACTGGTATGTTTTAGTGTTTTGCCAGAGGTAGGTATTGATAGTATTTCATAATTTGATCCTTTGAAAATTTCAATCTCTAAAAAGTCCCTCTGTTTATTTTGGTGGTGTTAATATACTAAAAAGTCACTGAAAATTTTCATGCATAAACTCCCAAACCAATATTCAGTTGGTTCCATAGCTATCTTATATAAGGTTTCTGAGGCTATAAATCTTCATAGGAATAGATCATCGCATCTTTCTCTTGTAGAGTGACTGGTCAGTCAGTAATCTAACAGTATGGCTTTTCTTCACTCAGTGGCTCTTTCAGTATTGTAAATTTTAAAAATAATTATATTTCCTATGAAAGAAACAAGTTTGTAGTGTCACCGCACCTTGGTTACAGATTTACTGGGTATTTGCCATTTTTTAAAGCCCTTCCCCTATAACTGTGCTTCAAAATCTGACAATTAGAGACTAAATATTCTTAGTTTTCTCAAGTTCTAAAGTCATTATTTTACACACAGCTAGATATCAATATTACATTGGCAGAACATATTAAAAGGGTTGGAAAATATTGGAAGAATGCAATTAGTGACAACCAAAGAAAATTCCCCTTCACCTTACCCAGACCTACTAAATTAGAATGCCCAGTTGAAAGATATATTTTAAAAAAGGGTCCAAGGATGAAAAGTTTGGCAATAATGTAGTATTTAAGGTTTTCTGTAACCAAATAGACCTAGATCTCCAGGAAGAAGTACAGTCAAAATGCTGCACAGTAGCGCACATTCTTCATCTCACAGACTTTGGACATGTTATCAGGAGAGAGCAGTCTCTGGAGAATGACACTATGTGTGATAAAGCGCAGCGACAGTGAGAAAGAGCAAGGCCCGCTGACAAGATGGCTTCCCACACTGACTGCAACAAAGGACCCCAGCATAAGGACCATTGTGAGGATGCCACAGCAGCAGGCAGTGCTTCATTGTGTCGCACACAGCGTCTCTAGGGGTTGAAACGGACTTGATGACACCGAGAGAAGAACATTAACTTCACCGAAGGGGCCCTCTCACTGCCTTCAAGTCAGTGTTGACTCGGAGAGAACCCCTGTAGGTTTCTAAGACTGTAACTGTTTGTGGGAGGAGACAAGCCAGTCTTACTTCTGAGGACCTGCTGGTGGCTTCAAATGGCTGGCCAGGCAGACAGCAGGCAGTCCAGTGCGTGGGAGAAAGACTGGGTTTTCTACTCCTGTGGCAGCTAACTTCTCCGAAACCCCTGGCGGGGGGGGGGGGGGGTGTCCCTGTGAGCCAAACTAGATGGCAGCGGGTTTGTTTTGGTTGGTGGTTTTAGTGATTTTAAGGAGCCCTGGTGGCATCATGGGCAAGGTCAGTTGTTCAAAGCCACCGGCCACTCCATGGGAGAAACCTGGGGCTATCTGCACTTATAAAGATTTATAAGTCTTGAAAATGCACAAATGAAGCTCTACCCTGTCTTATCATTTTCAGGGAAAACATCTTCAGGGTCATCTTCAGTAGAAAACAGATTTGATTCTGAGTTTGGGGGATTTTTGGAGTTCACAGAGATCACTTATCCACTACAAAGGGTGTATTAAATGCCACACACACACACACACACACACACACAAGATTGTACAGATTCTCATAGGTACAGAAAATGTTTTTTACATCTGTGTAAATGATGTCACAATGTGCAATGGCTACCTTCTCTCTGAAAGCTGCAAGGTCAAAATCTCATCTTTCCACCATTCAATGAATGATGTCTCATATCAACCTGGATCTGAAGATTGGAAGGCAAAGGTGTACAAGGGCTTACCCAAACTGTTATGTGCAGCAAGCACATTACTAATTTTTTTATAGCAAGTATCTGCCAGTGGCAGCGTTTTTTTTTTTTTTTTTGTATTGTCACATGCTCTACTCAACTCATTACCATCAATGCTGTACATTTTAGGTGCTGTGTAGATTTTTTTTTAATCAATGCATTGTGTCAATCTTGTTTTATTATTTTCATATATCTATTCTTGAAAATTATCTTAAGCTTTTCAAGATATGAATTGACCTATGATTAAAAAACAATGACTATCATTTCCATATAATAAAATTCTGTTATCCAGAAATATCTAAAAGATCATAATCAGAATAAATACAACTGCTTCCTTGAAGTCGATCTGGTTTCTCAATTCAATTTTCTTTGCTCTTTCTTCTCGTCTCCCAAAAAATTGTATGGCAAACATCTCCTGTATATTTCACTTTGTAAAGCATTCCATAATGTTTATGTATACCTTTTATTTCGCTCACTGTATAATAAACAACAATGATAAGAACTAAATTGGAATCATATTTGATTCTCAAAAAAACAATAAAACATAGTGGCTTATAGTCTTTTTCCCCCTATATATATATAGGAGGAGATTTCATAAAGTGGAAAATAGAATTAAAAGATATTGTTTTTGGTTTTGTTGTTTTGCTTTTGGTATGTTTTCCAGTATATTAAACCTAGATAGGTAACTTCTTAGAAACAATAACTGAATTTATGGCTTATTAGGATCTAGAAGGGGGGGTTGGAGGAAAGTGGGCAGCTAATAGCAATGAGTACAAGTAGGAGGAAAAAGATCTAGAACTGATAGTACTGGTGAATGTACAATTCTTCTTAATATGATTGAACGATTGCAGTGTATATTATGTGGATTCTGCGTCAATAGAACAATTTTTTTTAAAGCTGTGGAATTTTTCCATGAAACTTTTGAAGTTCTTTTGAATATGTATGTGTGTGAATGCAAATAAAGGGAAGTTAATAAATGCATGATAAAGTCAAACCACATCCAGTGCTGTGGAGCAGATTTTGACATATAGTGGATCTCAAATTCCAGGATTGAATCTTTATAACAATGGACACTTTTCTTTCTCTTGTAGGTGGCTGGTGGGTTTGAACCCACAAACCTTGGAGTTAAATGTCTAATGCTCAACCTCAAAACAAACAAACAAACAAACAAAACTAACTCACGGCTCTCAATTCTCACTTATAGTGACTCACTCTGGCTTTCTGAGACTGTAGTTGCTTAAAGATTGTGGGAAGGTCAATCTTTTTGCCACAGACCTTCTGGAGGCCTTGAACTACCAGCCATGAGAATTTCAGTCCAACACATAAAACCACACATAAAAACCATCCAGGATGCCTAATGCATAACCTAAGTCTCCTTAAATGAATAATAAACTTAAGTCAGACTTACTGTCAGTGAGTCAATGCTGACCCCTGCTACCTCTTAGGTAGTATAGCCCTGTCTGTCTTCCATGAAGTGGTTGGTGGTTTCAAACTGTGGACATGGTAGATAGCAAGCAGCCCAGCACATAACCAGTATGGCAAAAGGGCTCTCTAAATGCATAATAGAAACTTGAAAATAGTTTCAAAATAAGTAGGTCTTTCAGAACCAGTCTTTATTATTGATACCAAATTCTTCTTTCCTGAATAAGATACTATAATCATCTTCTAAATTTATTCTATATACTATCAGCAAAAGAGTAATTTTTTGAAACTGTCAGGCTATTGTTTTTAGTTTCATTTTTGACTGCCATTGAACTTATACACACCAGAAAGGGAAGAGAGAGATCACTATATAGGTGCTGTGGGTGGTATAGTGAGATTTATCCAGTCAAGCCTTTATGGAAGAGATAATAGTCTCAGTTGAACAGTGCACTAGACAGTGTACACATCATTTTGAACCTTTGTGTTCTTGTAGCTTTTGCCTTCCATGTCACAACCAGAAAAACATTTCACAAAACATTTTCCTATGGTTGCTTCTATAAGTTCCATAGTCTCAAATTCGTTTTTATATATGGTAAGATAGAGTTGAAGTGCTGCATGTTCCGCGGTTAAGTAGAAAGTCAGCAGTTGGAAATCACCAGTCCCTCCCTTAGAGAAAGACAAGTTTTTTCTACAACCATCAAAGTGACAGTCTTAGAAACCCAGAGGGGCAGTTCTACCCGGCCCTATGACGTTGCTCCGAGTTGGCATTAGCTTGATGGCGGTGAACTTGAGTTTGATTTTTTAGTTGATAATGTTAAAAGCTCTCCTTTAAGTACCATGAGCACATGCACATCGAGTACTGCTTACTCTCCATTCCTTTCTCCCTCTTCTCACTTCATAGTACACCAAATCTAAACCAAGCTCAATGCCATCCAGTCAGTGTGGAATCCTAGCTACCCTAATTCTATTAAGCTCATGGGTAAATAAAAGAACAGAAATCTGTTCAAAATCACCTGGAAAGTGAGAGCCCTGCTACTCTGACGCTAGATCACTGATCTAGGCTCCATTTCCCAAGCGGGGCATGTGGGAACTCCTGAAGCACTAGCAGAACAAAAGACTTTTAGTCATTTTAACCTCAGCAAAATCTATGTAGATTTCTAATTTGAAAAATACATACATCCTACGTTCTATTCCAGTGAACTAAAGCTCCACTTAAACTCCTGATTGTCATCTTGTAGGTTTTCTTCCACCCCTGTTCAAGAGGTCATGACAATAAAGATGAAAAATAATCTTCTTCCTAAGAAGAGCACTAATATCTTGAGCCTCATAAATTCTTGTGTAGTTTTAAGCCAGGAGTCTCTTAGGGCACTAGCACTAAGGTCTGATTGATGTAGATGAGTTTCCTGTAGACAAAAAGTTGAGGCATTCACTCACAATGATTTTCTCTGCTCTTTCATATTCTTTTTTTTTCAGTTTCCAGATGGAAAAAGAGTTTTCCTTTAGGTTATTTGCACTCTAATGAGTCCTTTCATGCAAAGTTTATTGAAAACAATTCCATAATTCAAATAAAGTACACATTTTCATTTAGAACATGGGTGTTTTTTTTCTGGTTTATGCCCACAAATTTATGTGGTAGAGTTCAAGACAGGTTTTGGGAGAGGCACTTTGTACACAAAAAACACCAAGGTCTGGGGTGCATCAAGGGGGTAAAATTAGAGTGAAAAATTGTAACCTAAAAGTCTTTCAGAACACCTGCTTTTATTTTATGTAATTTCAAGCTAGATATTACAGCTTATGTGGAAATTCAGTGGAACTATTAGGTACTGGAACCAAGTGTTCCAAAATGTTTCTTAAGGAAGGTTAAGAATGCTCTTAGAGTGATTTAATAGCAGTGTGGCCAATTATTTGTCTGAAACATTTTAAAAGTATTTGGCCTAGAGATGAGCAAAGTTCTTCAGAAGAAAGAAAATGTAGAATAGTAGAACTGTCCTAATTTTTCTTATAAATCTAGATCTAAAGGCTTGAGATGTTATTTATTATGTGACCTTTGCATTTGAATTAAAATTTCTGGGCCTAAGAATTTTAGTTTGTCCAAGGAAGTGACCTCAAAAAGTTATTATGAGTTGACAGATGAGGGTATCAGAAACTTTCAGCACATTGTTTGAAACTTAATGAATGTTACTCAACGGCCTTTTTGTGGGGATTAGAACTGTAAATGGAGAGAGTATGATAGAAGCCAGAGTGGAGATTTTTATATGGTTGCATAAGTATGCAGTTTTTTCCCTTTTTGACAGTAGGGTGGTGGGAAGTGATGGAATTAATAGGTTAGGATTCATTTGTAATCTACTCTTCATGGAGAGAACACTAGCTTCAGGGATCAGGCATGCCTAGACTACTCATTAGTCCTATTGAAAACAGTAAGGGATGAATGGAGGATTTTTTTGTTTGTTTTGCATTGGATTTAATATGCAATTCCTTTGAGCAATTTCAACTCTTTGAATTAAAACATTCCCTGACATTGTAATCAAACAAATCATAAAAGACATTTACTCTAGGGAGAATAAGATCTACAACCTTCAAAAATTTGGACGTCTCTCATTATTTTATATGGGGAGTTTATTGATAGCAGACTCAAAATGTTTAGCTTGAACATAATTAGTTACAAGTAACAATTAGTTATAAGCAAGATGTCTTACTTCACTTCAAAGCTGTGTTTTTAGAAATTCCTTTGTATTTAGTCAAACCCAAACCTACATGCTTTAATGAAACAAATTAATTTCAGTCTTAGTTAAAAATCAGTTTAAACTCTGGCATTTCTTCGGAGGTGCATCTAGTGAACATTTGTAGGTTTTATTCTTTGTTGGCACAACAATATAAAGAAAACGTTTTTTTCACATGTCCAGATCAATAAAAGCAACTGTGTCAATCATGTTGTACAACTATCACCTATATCTCTTGTCAAATTTTTTTCCTCTAAGCAACCATTCATTGCTATATAAACAATGACAATCCTCCATCCCCCATTTCTCCCACTGCTGATAACCACTATTAAACACTAATATCTATAATATTGTTCTTTTTAGGTGTCATAAAGTTGTTTTGACTTAATATACAAAAGAAAGAAAGACTGCATAGTTCTGAGCCAGCCTCATAATCACTATGTTTGAGTCTATTGATGTTTCAATCTATCCTGTGAGACTTCGTTATCTTTTGGTTGATCTATTTAACAATGCATGATATACTTTTCTTTTTGATTGGTCCCTCCTGATAACATGTCCAAAGTACTTAGGATGAAGTCTTGTAAACCTTGCTTATAATACACTATCTACTTGTACTTCTAAGACAGTTTTTTTCTCATGTTATTTTAATCAACTTTCTCTATTTTCCTGTCTAATTTCTGATTTCCATGGACACGACTACACAAACCAGCAGGTAAAATGAAAAGCTTGACAACTTTAATCTTTTATCAATTTATCATGATGTTGCTTATTAGTTCAGTTGTGAGGATGCTTGCTTTATGTTGAATTTCAATCCACATGAAGGCAGTAGCAGATGATCTTCATGGATAAGTACCACAAGGCCTCTTTATTTCCAGCAAGGCAGGTTATGTTGTTTGCTTTTCTCAAGCTGCTAATGAGTCTTATTTCAATTTTGACCATTCTTCATAGAGTCCAGAATCTCAGATTTATTTGTGCACATACCTATTGAATAAGTGTAATACAGTCATCACATACACTTTTTCTGATTTTAAGCCACACAGTATTCCCTTTATTCTGTTGTAATATCCTCCTCTTGGTCTCTGTACTAGTTTTGCACCATCACAACTAAGTGTTATGGAATTTTCATTCTTTGCAATGTTATCTGTAACTTGATATGGTTTACACAGGTGAATGCCTTTGCATTGTCAATAAAACACAGGTTAACATATTTCTGGCATTCCCTGCTTTCAGTTAAGTATCTGACATTGCAGTGCCATTTCTGGTTACATGTTCTCTTCAAAATCTGACTTGAAAGTCTATAAATTCCATGTTGATGTCCTGCTACATCTGATTATAAATTATCCTCAGTACAATTTAAGTAGATGTAGGTGGTAGAGGTAAGTTTTCCAGTTCTCCAGTTCTAAGGAGGTTGTACAGATAAGTGAGGAAGTCATACCTCTGGACTGATGTAGACCTAGGCAGATGGAAACAACTCTCTGGTTCCTGCTCGACTTGAAATGTTGCTTACAATAATTCAGAATGGACACACTTTGCCAGGTGAGTAACAGTGACAATTACTGTTTTGACTCAGTCTCTTCCTCGTATCAGTATCTGATTGACCTTTTTATGGTTTTCTGTGACACTCTGAATTACGTACCAATTTCATGTTGATTCTCAAGTTTTTGTTGTAGAAGATCTGCATAATGCATCTCCCTGCTTTGCCATCTTGGATCCTTTCTCCTGTCTCATATTCATTTGTAATTTGATTCAGTGTAGCTCATTTGAATACTTGACAACACCCAGCTCCTGGAATAGCTACCCCAGTGAAAGGTAATCATCAATGCCTCTGGATTGCATGTTTGATCAATGTCAGACTACGAAGTTGGTAAAAATTCTTAAATTTCATCATCTTTGACTTTAGTGGTTGACACATAAATTTAAGTTATAATTTATTAATTGGTTTTTATTCAGTGTGTAAGGATGTTATCATATTACTTACAGTGCCATACTTCAGGATACATCTTGAAATGTTCTTTTTTTTTTTTTGAAGAGATTAAAGCAGGCTTTATTGGGAGCTTGCAGACGGGTTCAACAGTTTGTGGGGAAGCAAGCTGATGAAGTCGTGCCCAGTCAAGGCAGAGGGGAATTTTTACATGCTCTGTTGGCTCAGAAAAGGTCAGGCTATTGTTTGCAAAACAGGGAGGGGCAAGGGGTATGTGAAAGTTGAGCCATTTCCCCTGTGGCTTTGGGGAGGGGTAAGTCATTTGTGATGGTTGAGTCATTCCCTCTGTGGCCTTGGGCAGCTGCAAAAGTCAGGGGTTGGGCAGAAAGCATTTTGCGGAAAGTGGCGTTATGGGAACGCAAATTACAGCTGGGGGGAAGGGCAGGGACTGTTGCTGGAATCGGACATTCCTCACTCTGCTTAACAGGGATAAAGGCATCGAGGTCATGTCTTAGCTACTTCCTGCTGGACCCGGGACGAGGTGGGGAGGGGAGATTAGGCAGAGTACTGGAAGTCCTGGTCCGGCATGCAGCAAAGGGGCAGGTATTATAGCATCATTTAGTGTACTGCCACACGGGTGGTTTCTCTGAAACGTGTCTGTAGGAATCAGAGAAAACGGAGCGAGCATCAGAAATATGACAATTGAAATTATTGGGCCCCACAGGGGTGCCAGGAGGGAAAACATTGAGAATGTCCACCAGGAGGAGGTTTCGGCCGAAAATTTTTCCGGTGGAGTTTGCGGCTTAGCTTGTGGAGGGACTGGACATGAGTTTCCACTATTCCAGAGTCGTTGATGTAATAACAGCATTCTTCTTGGAGGAAGACACAGGTGCCCCCTTTTTCTGTCATGATGAGGTCGAGGGCTCAACTGTTCTTTAAGGAAACTTGGGCTTCAGAGGTTATTTGTCTTAGCAAGGAGGCAGGAGATTCTGCTGAGGCATCAATGGCTATTTGGAACTGGGCGGCGAGCTTGTCAGTGGTTAAAACTGAATGGGCTAGGGTTCCATCGCCAAGGCCCAGAGCTACTGCTGAGGTGGCGAGTGAAAGATGAAAGACCGGTGACTAAAGGAAGAAAGACAGTCCTTTCTTCTCTAGGGGGAAGGTTGACTTGAGAGAATTTGTGTTGGAATTCTGCTGGGGTGTACACTGTTAGTCGTGGAACCAGGTAACTGGGAGGTATAAAAAGGTGTAGGTAGCGGTAATGTTTAGGAACTTAGAAAGGGTGTGATTGCACCAGAAGAAAAATCCGCCTGGAAGGTACCAGGGATTGTGAAGGGGTTTTGGAGATTGGAAACTGAGAATAGTTAGGGTAAACATTGGGGTGTTTTAGCTTAATTAATACTAGGAGGTGATGGGATGCAAGGGAGGAGGTGTCAGTGTTCCAATCTTTGGGGGATAAGTTAGGCAGGCTGTCGATAGAGAAGGGTACTGTGGAGCTATTGCAACTAAAAAGGGGAATTAATGGAGATGGAACGGGGTTGGAAAAAGTAAGGGCTGCGTTAAGTTTAAAAAGTATGTCTCGCCCCAGGAGTGGGACGGGACAGGAGGGGATAATTAAAAAGGACTGGGAGAAAGGGAGTTGGTTGAACTGGGAAAAAAGGGGTTTAGTTTTGGAGGGTTGGAAGGAGACCCACCTATTCCCATGACCGAGACCTGGGAAGGAGAAGTAGGGCCTGAGTGAGAGGGCAGGACGGAGAAGGTAGCCCAAAAAGGAAATGGACTTACCCGCTACCTGGAGCACAGCCCTGGGCTCAATGAGGGTTACCGGAGTCAAGGAGCCAGGGCCGCTTCCGTTTCCGTTGTCTGCGAACCCCAGAAGCCTGAGTGCCGGCTGATGCCGGGGGTCAGCTCCTCCACATGGAGATGCCGAGGGTGGGCCAAAGGCGGGCAGTCTGACTTCGAGTGAGCAGGCTGCTTGTACTGGGAGCAAGGCTGGGTTGGAGGCCTGGGGTTTGGGCAGGAGTTGGCCCAGTGATCGTCTTTTCCGCATTTGAAGCAGGCACCTGGTGGTGTTTGTTGCCCTCCTTTAGAGGCACGACGTACAGTCGGATGACCTGCCGGCCTTAGGGCATCTACCAGGGCTTGGGTTTGGAGACCGACCTTCTGCTGAAGTGTGGCCTGATGAGCCACTTGAGCTGTCTTTTCTTGGGCGTTGGAGACTTTAAATGCCATCTTTACCAGGTCTCGGATGGGAGCTTCGGGCCATCCTCAGCCTTTTTAAACTTTTTTTTTCTGATGTCGGGTGCTGACTGGGAAATGAAATGGGATGCCAAAACTGTGGCACCATTTCTGGATCTGGGGTCCAGGCTCGTGTAGCGGATGAGGGATTCCTGAAGTCTGTTAAGGAAGGCATGGAGTCAGATGAGACCCCGGCACCTGCTACCTCTTGAAGGGGAAAAAGGTTAGCTGGTGGCGGCTAAGCTTTTTACTAGTGGGAGTGCGTGTGAGAGGAAATAAGTGAAGAAGTGGAGAAGGTTCAACGGTTTGGGGAGAGGACTGGAGGTCAGGAGCAGAGGACGGCGGAGGAGCACTAAGGAGTTTGGGCAGGTCTTCAGCAGCAGAGGGAACTGGAGAAGGTTTAGACTGAGAGGACTGAGCTAGAAGGATTTGTGGGGTGAACCAATGAGAGGGGAATGCAAGTCCCCAAAAGCCTGCACATAGGGGACCTCAGACTTTTTCTAGTGCTCTGGCATAAATTGTCTAGATCTTGGAGAATGGTGAAATGGAAAGTACCAGTCGGGGACCAATGTGACTTGTCTATTGGATACTGAAGCCAGGTAACTTCAGAAAGAAAAACAACTTTCTTTTTCAGAGTCTGAGAATATCCCAATTTTGTAAAGTTTTTTAATAGGCAGCCTAGGAGAGTGCAGAGGTTAATCTTAGACTCAGAAGTTCTTATGGCAAATGCGAAAAGTTGGTTTCAGTTTGGAGAGTTTTGGCAACGGATAGTAACTAACGGAGGGTCCTCAGTTAGAGCCTTCCAAAAATGGCAGAGGGGTGGGAGAGAGAAAGACCGAGCAGACGTCTCAACCTGGTCCTTCCTCCCAAGACTCTAGGAGTTGGTAATGGAGGCGATCCCGGCAAAATGTTCTTTTTTTATGTTAAATGCGTTGCCATTCTTCAATTTTTCATTCTTGCCATGATAGATCATATGATTTCCCTATTCAAAATGACCATTACCCGAATAATACAGCAGATTAATGCAGAGGAAACTTATTTTTGGGCATCTTAGTTCATTATTTATAGCTTCCAAATTCTCTCCATTTAAACTTTATACATTCAACGTTCTGATTATTAATGGAAATTTCAGCTGCTTCTTCTCATATAAGTCATGTCACATTAGCCAATGAAGGCCCTGAAAGTTTTCTCTGCCCACATCATTGATAAAGCTGACTCTATTTTGAGGCGCTACCTCTTCTCCTGTCATTTGCCTTCTAATGTGAGGAGGAGAACTTGTGATTATATATTAAGCTGCTAAACCACAAGGTCAGCAGTTTGAGCCTACAAATGATATCTCATTTCTTATTTTAGATTTTTGCATCCTTCTACATTTATTGCTTGTCAGTGTGACAAGTGTGAATTGTGTGAATTGTGACATGGATTAGTCCTTCTGTATTTTTTCTTTTTTCTGGTTCACATATTTCTACTTTGGTTAATTATTATCATTCTTCTTGAACTGTAGCTTTTTCAGGGCATAATTTCTATAGAACCCAGCAGCTGCTCTGTGGGGGAAGAGAAAGATGAAGCCTTACTTGCTCATACTGATCTACAGTCTCAGAAACCCCAAGGAGCAGTCCTGCTTCGTCCTGTTGACAATGAAAGCTTTGAGTTCCAACCTGAAGGGCCATATAGTAGACAATGCTCAGTTGCCCTTCTTAAAGTTTTTGCTGGCCATTTAAAAGAAATAAATGTCTGCATCCTTATTAATAATGTGTTTTAGTATAGAAGTTCAGGAAATGGTCACCATGGGTGGCCCTGCTGGTATCTGAAATACTGGTGGGATATCTTCTAGTATCACAACAGCATGTAAGTCAGAACAGTAGGGCAAACTGACTGATGAATGATGGCTATGTTATTCCTTTTTCAGTCTAGATATATCACCTTATAAATGTATTCTTGATTCCTAAGGGTCAGTTTATGTGAAAGGAACTCTTTGATATCTGTGATGCATTGCCTTAACACTGAATGTTATACAAAGTGTTTCACATTTGCGGATGAATAAGGATGGAGACGAAGATGAAGAGGTACCTCTGTGAAGCTAATTTAGTGCAAAATCATCACCAATGCTACAGCAGGAATGGAAAGCCAAAATGCCTTTTTGCCAGCTAGAATATATCTGTGACAAAGCCACCTAGTTCTTCCAAAGTCCCGAACATTGAGTGATATCTTTTCCTTGCAAAATAAGTAGACTTTTTTTTCTGTTGGTGATTATATATGGAAGAAAAAGGTGATTACATTTCCTCAGTTCTCCTGGGTTTGAACCTTTAGATCCTTGACATTTACTGCTCTTTGATATTTTGGGTACTGATAAAATAAGCGTGCTTGCGTTCAATCTTTAAATTAGAGCTATTAAGACTCTGGTGATGACAAGGATAATTTTTCAACTGATAGTAATTTGCTAGAATGCTGTATCTGTTATCTGCTCCTTGTCAAATGCTCTAGAGTAAGCAAGATCTTAAGGAATTTGCGTGGTTTACCTAAGAGAATGATAACCTAAATAATGTAAGTTCTCTTTTGAGGAAATGACTGTTGGAAGTGAGATTCACTTAGAAACATTTTTTTAATGTCCAACTGGAATGGGATGCTGAATTCTATTTTAACCTATCTAGGGAAGGCAAGTCTCATGGTTTTCTTTCATAAAATAATTAATGTCAAGTGCAACATAATTTGATAATTGGCAGGAATTTCAAAGATAGTTTTGTTTAACCATATTCATTTTAGAGAAAAGAACTTTAAAAGAAAAAGCTGTGATTATTATATTTTAGGCACTATGAGAAGATATTGTAGAAAATAAGTAAAGTTGATTAGTTAGATCATATAGAAAAAGTGCAAAACTAGTTAGCACAGAACTACCTTGATGATCCTCTGACTAGTTGACTTGCTTTTACTTTTTACTGACACTTTTAGTGACTTCAATTGCTTACACTCCTTTGCTCTGCAAAAATTCTCTTCAGTTTTCTGCTTCTTGTCATCAAAGAAAAGTGACTGGTGGTTCTCAACACTTGAACTTTACTCTGCTCTCAACTGCACATGTGAATGTCCAAGTGTAAATTTTCCTACATATCAGGATACGATGTCCACGGGCACTGGACAAGAAACTATGTAACTGTATAATCAACCTTGCATTTTGGGAATTTGTGAGGTTCTTCAAATTTTCAAGTATAGGTCAAAATTTTATCTGTTATTCAATAAATCAATGAAACAAAAAAATATTTGATAAAACATTTTCTAGCCTCTGTAGGAAGACTACAGGTGGCAAAGTGATTACTTGTTGGGCTGCATAGCAACCAGTTAGCAGTTTGAAACTACCAGTTGCTTTGTGGGAGGAATACTAGGCTTTCTACTCTCATAAAAAGGTAAAGTCTCAGGTTTAGCTCCGGTGGCATAGTGGTTTTGCACTGGGTTGGAAGTTCAAATCCAGCAGCAACTCTCTAGGAGCAAGGCTGGATCTCCTATTCCCACCATCAGAGGACAGCAATGCACCCCCTCAAAAACGTTAAAGTCTCAGAAATTCACAATGGCATTTCTATCCTGTCCTCTAGATCCTATGAGTTAAAACTGACTCAGTGGTAGTGATTTTGATTTTTGAATTTTACTCTCAAGGGGAATTATAATCTCAATTTTATTTATTTCCTTCAAAAATACATATTCTTGGTAATTTTATTTCATTTTATGTAGAAGAAAAACTAAACTAGTAATTAAAAATCATATTATTGGCATTTCTTACAGTTGTTATAATAATCCATATATCTATTGCTTCAAGCACATTTGTACATATGTTTCCATCATCCCTTTGAAAAATTTTTTTTCTATTTGAGCCCTTGGTATCGGCTTCTCTTTTTCCCATCCCCATCCCACCCCTAACCTCATGAACACTTGATAAATTATAAGTCATTGTTATTTTTATATCTTACACCATCTGCTGTCTCCCTTCACATATGTTCTGTTGTTCATCACTTTGGGAGTGGGAGATTATACAACAATCATTGATATCAGCTCCCACTCCCCCCTCCCAGATTCCCCTAGCCTCAAGTTATCACTTCTCTCATTACTCTTTCTGATTATCTGTCCTGGATTCTATGTGTCAAAGGCTCCTACTTGTATGAGTGTACATGCTCTGGTCTAGCAAGGTTTGTAAGGTAGAACTGGGGTCATGGCAGTGGGAGGGGGAGGAAGCATTAAGGAATTAGAGAAATGTATGTTTCATCAGTACTATATTGCACCCATGCTATCTGGTCCCTTCCTTGTGAACCCTTCTGTGATGGGATGGCCAATTGTCTACCGTGGACTTTGGGTCTCCACTCCCAGCTCCCCCATTCACGTGGATACGATTGTTTGTTTGGGGTCTTCTGATGATTGCTACCTGATCCTGACAACACCACCTCATGATCACACAAGTTGATTTGCTTCTTCCATATGGGGTTTGCTTCCCAGCTAAATGGCTGCCTGTTTAATTCTGGCTGCCTGTTTAATTCAAGCCTTTAAAATCCCAGAAGCTTTATCTTTTAATAGCCTGGCACCATCAGCTTTCTTCACCACATTTGCTTACATATCATTTTGTCTTCAGTGTTTGTGTTGGGAAGGTGAGCATCACAGAATGCCAAGTTATAGAACAAAATATTCTTGCCTTGAGAAGGTACTTAAGTAGAGGCTCAATGTCCATCTGCTACCTTTCTATTTAGCATATACATATGCATGTATGTTTATTTATAGCTCTATAAATGTCCTTTGCCTTTACGTTCTTTCTTCTATTTCTTTTTACTTTCCTTTTGTCCCACTATCACGTTTAGCCTTCATTCAGCTCTGAGTAATTTCTCTCAGCTACATTGCACTTGAGCAAACCCATCAGGCATTCTATGCTCTTCTAGCCATTGATTTACATCACTTGTTCCCTTGTGCCTGTGTTTGTGGGCCCTCCCCTTTTCCTATGTTCCCCCTCAATAGTTGGTCCTATTGCTTTCTTCTCAGAATTTTTATCCTGCCTATCTTATATAGATAGACATGAAAAAAGTATGTCTGCTGACCCTTATGAATGTTTTCCAGTTGAGTCTTATGAAATGCCAATCTCTGACCTGAAAACCAACTTTTGGCATTCTTGGGTTCTTCATTGCTTTGCTTCCCTTGCTGTTCTGTTGCACTCCCTTTGTGTTTGGGATCAGGGTTGGTGGGGTTGGAAGATGCATCAGACCGGGCACAATTCTTACACTGGGCACAATTGTACCAGTGCTGTCCCCTGTAGCACTATGGGTCAGAGAGAGGATGCCTTTTTTCATGATGGGGGTGGTCATATGATCCTTTCTATTCATTGACTGCCCTGAGTAGAAATGTTGCCCAAGGGGCTTGTATGCAGTTCACCATCTCTCTCTTTCTCACCCTACCCCCACCCTTGAAAGCTATAGTTTTACAGTGGCTCACAAATATAGATATATATTTTCGCTAGAAAGAAGCAAACATAGATCCTTAATTTTAATTAAAGTGCTAACAACATGGTATATAACCTTTGACAGTACTACATTTAGCCTGTGGTTCTTATGCTATTCAAAGTAGTTAAATTGGTCTATAACTTATAATGATCCCACTGAGAGAATTTTTTAAGCTCTCAACTTGCCTGTATTCCAGCACTATTGTATGAACACCACTTTTTCTAAAATAATTACAGGCAATAATTATTGAGTACCCTGCTAAACACGTTTTAAGAATTATCTCACTCAATCTTCTTAATGGAGTTGTACTGAAAGTTAGGCAAGGAAGCATGAGTCTTGTTAGCGAGGGAAAGAGGCTTGAGGGATTGTACTCAAGTATATAGAATTTAGGGGTATTGACAAAGGACTTTCTTATTAAAATATGACCTACTGAGTAACTTATTCATAATTTAAAATAAAGAAGTATTGAAACTCCTAGATTACTTTTGGGTCATGTCTGCATTTGAAGCTACATGTACCAAATCCAAACCAAACTCACTGCTATCGAATTAATGCCCACTCATAGCAACACCACAGGACAGGGTAAAACTGCTCTCTGATCTTGTGAGTTCTTGAGAGTGTAACTCTTTATTGAAGTAGCAATCTGTGTCTTCCCTTAGGGCAGTAGGGAGTTTCAAATTGATGACCTTTCAGTTAGAAGCCCAACTTGCTAATCCAGATGTTTTTGATGTAAACTTGCTGTGCATCTTAAGATGGAAGATTTAAAAGAACCCTGTTTTTGCAGATTCTGCACTTCTTGGTCATGATAAGAAGATACCATATTATATACTACTACCTTGCCTATGACATACAAAACAAAGTGTCACATTATCTAACCAAACAGGGCTACTTATTTGTGATCCTGTCAATTGTGTTTAAAGGCAATTTGCTTCCTGGCATCTCAGGGAGGATATATTGCCTGAGTTAACACAACTAGTATGTGGTAAAACCAAGATTTAAACCCAGGTATGAATAATTATAGCAACATGAGACTTTTTATTTGCATTGCTGCTTCCCCAAACCAAGATTTATCTTTCATCACACTTGTTGTATCTTTGGTTGATTTAATTGCAATTTTTCCAAATACACTTTAAAAGGGCTTTAAAATCAGAACATACAAGCATAAAGAACACCAGACAAGAAGTTATAGGAAGTTGCTTGGAGAAAGAAGACAGCAGGTCTATAGGAGTCTCTCTTGCTGAGTACTGATCACTACATGTATGTGAGATAACTCTATTAGACCAGATAATAATTTTCCAAGATGAGAAAAGCAGTGTGCTGTACACACTCAGGGCTAGAAGTAGTGCTGTTAATACCTGGGGTCTTGGAAGATCCCATGGTGTTTGAGACTTAAGTTGGTGCACTCAGTTGAGTCCTCTGTCAGTAGACAGACTACTGCTGTAATCCACTTGATAAATGTGAAACAAATATCCAAAAAAGATCAAACTGCTTTCCGGTTACTTAACACAATATCACTCTACACCTATTTCATCAGTTAGGAAAAAATATGACTGCAAGAATAGTGTAGGAATTGAACTTCTTATATACTGCTGGTACAAATGTAAAAAAAATCATAGCCTTTTTGTAAAACTGGTAATTTTTTTGTGAAGCTAAAGCCATACTTATTATATACCCAAACTGCTTTGTTCCTGTGTACTTATCAAGAAAAAATTAGTATTTGTACGCTCCTTACAAAGATTTACAAAAGAATGTTTACAGTCATTTTTTAAATAATATCTCAAACTACAAAATTATCCAAATGTCCCAAACTAGCTGAATGTATAAACACACTGTAAAATAGGCATCAAACAAACTTCTATTCAGAAATAATCAATGCATTTTAATTTTCATGCTGGAGATGAAAATTGAAGTAGCGTGAACTGCTGAAAGGACAAATCAACTTGTATGGACGAAGTGTGGCTAAAGTGATATTTTGAGGCAAGGATAGCTAGACCTCGTCTGATAAGCTTTGCACATGCTGCCAGGAGAGATGAGTCCCTGGAAAAAGATATCATGTTTGATAAAGCAGGAGAAGATCAGAAAAGAGGAAGACTTTCAGTGAGGTGAATTAATACAGTGATTGCAAGGATGGGTTCAGGCAGAGGAAGGCTTGGGAGGTGACGCAAGACCATGAAGTGTTTCATTTTGTTGTTCATCATGTACATCGGTTCATTATGGGTCAGAGTAAACTAGATGGCACTTAACAACAACTCAGAATTTCTGCCAATTTTCCATACTGTGGTGACATGCAAGTTGCTGTGATGCTAGACATTATGTGACTGGAATTTATGCCAACTATCAGCAGGGTCATCACAGGTGAACAGGTTTTAGCATCATGCATGAGAAGACTACAAAAACCAAAAAGAAATAGGCTGCCCACTTCAGCGATAAGACACTAAAAGCCTCATAAATAGCATTGTAACATTGTCAGATAGGGTGAAAAGATCATCCCTTCAAGTTCAGAGACATTCAAAATGTGACCGCGAGAGAGCTACTTTTTCAAAGTAGTAAGCTATTAAGATCTTCATTTGCTGATAGAGCATGACTAAAAAAAAATTAAAACACATGAAAATATATATTGATAATGAGATCATGGAATGTATGTCATTTAGTTTATGATTAAAAAAGAAATGCGACTCATAAGGACATCATGCATGGTCAAATGAAGGAGCAGTGAAAAGGAGGAAGGCCATAAATGAGATCGAGTGAAGCGGTGGCTGCAGTCATATGCTCAAGCGTTGGGACATTTATTATCCTCAGGACATTTATTACCCTCAGGTAAATCAATGTCCCAGGTGAGAGGAAGCTGAGAAGACCTAGTACTGGATATTTTGAATAAGTCAATCATACAATTTACTGTACCAGAAATAACAGGTGAAAAACAATGATTTTGCATTCATCATCAAAAAGATCTATCTTGAAGTACAATCCTTTCTGTTACAGGAAAATATTTATATCTGTATAAGAAAATACAGCGAATACACATATTATTCAAATTTATGAATAAATGTGGTAGAAAAAAGAGGAAGAAACAGTAGCTAAAAATATGATATTGTTGGTAGGAATGAAGCAGGAAATTACATGATAGGGCTTTTCAAGACCACTGTGTTAGTCCAGGTAAACTAGAGGAACAAATTTCATAGACAAGCATATAGATATAAGGAAAAGTTTTATGTATAAGAGAAATAGCACATTAAGAAAGCATCCCAACCCAGTCCAGTACAAAGTCATAAGTCTGATATTAACCCATATGCCTGAAATCAGTCTATAAAGTCTCCTTCCAACTCACAAAGTCACAGGTCAGTGGGTGCAGAGTCCCGGCGCTGGCAGGGGTCTCCCCATGGCTCCTCGCTTCCAGGGCTCAGGGTGAATCAACAGCAAAAGTAACTCATCCCTGGCAGAGGTCTCCATGTGGCCGCCCCAGCTTCAGAGGTCTGACTCCATCAGGGCAAAGCCGTGTGGTCTCTCTGCAGGTTCCTCCAGCTTCTCGGAGGCTGCCATCTTGTCTCGTCTGTGATTGATCGACTCTGAGACTAACTCCCAACAACTGGGGAAGATAGTTTCTCATCTTCATGAGGGAAATAACACGAGATTTCCCAGAAGTCTCAGGAGAAAGCCATGCCCTCATATCGGTTGCATTGGCTACTAAATGGCTATCTCCAGATTAATAGGCCAGTAGACTCCACCCCTACATTTCAATCACAAAATTAACATAAGCACATGACTGCCACAACCGCCAATTTCTTTATTGCAAATACTTTTTTCTTCCCCAACAGAATTGCTGACAGTACACAAGGACTTTTCAAGATGTGATACAAAGGAATCGAATTGATTATAAGACAAAATAGAGACACTTAACATCTGTGGCCAACAGGAAGCCAGAGTTGAGAGTGGAAATGACAGCCCAAGTCGAGGAAATTACAACTAATCCAGGAGAACCAAAATACAACCTTGAGTATATTCTACCTGAATTTTTAGAACACTTCAAAAATAGACTTGATACATTAAACACTAATTACTGAAGATCTAATGAGTAGTGTGTTGGCATAAAAAATATCACACATGAAGAAAGCAGCAGGAACCAATAATAATGAGAGCAGCAATAAAAGGAGTGTAAGGGTAGAAAGTGGAGAGAAAGAGGAAACTCATCACAATGATCTACATATAACCCCCCTCCTTGGGGAGTGGACAACATAAAAATGGGTGAAGGAAGACATCAGTCAGTATAAGACATGAGGAATTAACAATTTATAAACTATCAAGGATTCACGAGGAAGGAAGGGTGGGGGAGGGAGAGGGGGAGAAATGATGAGCTGATACCACGGGCTCAAGGAGAAAGTGCTTTGAAAGTGAAGATGCCCCCCCACAAAAGAAAGTGATGATGGCAACAGATATACAAAGGTGCTTGACAAATAGATGCATGCATGTATGTATTGTGATGAGAGCTTTATAAGCCCCCAATAAAATGAATTTTTTTAAAAAATGCAAGAAAAGAGGAAATATTAAATTAATTGTAGAATGTCAACGTTTTTTAATTTGTTGAGGTTTGCTTGTCCTAATATGTGATCTATTCGGCAGTACATGTGTGCTGGAGAAGAATGCTCATTGCATTGTTGTTGGGGAAAGGGCTTTGTCTATGTCCAGGAGGTCAAGCTGGTTGATTGTGTTGTTTAATTCTTCTGTTTCTTTATTGTATTTCTTCTCTGATAATGATCTTTCCTTAAGAGTGGTGTGTTGATGTCACCTACTTTTATTATTGAATGGTCAATTTGTTTTCATCTCAGGGAGCATTTGAATTTTGAGTGTGTTTCATTGGGTGCATATATGGCTAGTAAGGCATATTCCTCCTCTAATCAGTATGTATTATCATTTGCTATATTATTTGCCTTGATGTATATTTATAGGATATTAATATTGCTACTCCTCTCTTTTTAAAAATCATTTCATTGCAGCCTCTTACAGATCTTATAACAATTCATACATTAATTGTAGCAAGCACATTTGTACACATGTTGCCATCATTATTTTCTAGACATTTCCTTTTTTTAGACATTTATTTTCTAATGAGTCCTTGGTGCCACGTCCTCTTTTTTCCTCCTTCCCACTCTCCCCCATCCCATGGCCCCTTGAAAAATTATTATTATTATTATTATTATTATTATTACTTCCACTGCATGTGCATGCACAGTTTTGTATTGCTTATCACAACAGGTCCCCCCTCCTCCCCATCCTCTTCTCACATTCCCCCTATCCTCATGGTATAACAAATTCCATTCCTATTCCTGGATTCCATGTATGGTGAGCACTTATGTCCTATCTGTATCTGTGCACCTTCTCACTAAGCTCCAGTGAACGACATGGGGTAATGGACATGGAGCGTGAAGAAGTCTTTAGGAACCAGAGTTGTATTGTGTTTTTTTTTGTTGCTTTACTGCACTCTGATTGACTCATGCCTTCGCTGTGACCCCTATGTGACGGGATGTCCCATTGTCTACAGATGGGTTTTTTTTGGTCTATGCTCTGACCCCTCCTAGTTCCCAACAGTATGGTTTTTGTTTGTTTGCTTTGGGTCTTCTGATGTCCATTACCTAGTCCTGGTGACACCTCATGATTAGACAGGCTCCTAGGCTTCTTTCACATGGGCTTATTGCTATTCTGCTAGATGGCAGTTTGTTGAACTTTAAGACATTAAAACCCCAGGCACATTCTCATTCCATAGCTGGGCACCTTTTACTTTCTTCACCACATTTGTTAATGCACACATTTTGTCTTCAATGATGGTGCCAGGAGGGTGAGTATCTGAGAATGCCAAGTTGTTAAAACACAGTTTTTGCATTGAGGGGTGGGGCATGAGCAGAGGCCTAAAGTCCATCAACAGCCTCAGTGAATTGCCATATAAATATTTGCACATGGACCAATATCTCTATTTTTATGAATAAATGTTTTTACATATGCACACACCTATGCTTATACCTCTGTGCATATCTTTGCTTCCTAGACCTTT
>PVJH01024936.1:0-32344 GCA_004026705.1 Nesogale talazaci | reverse complement strand
GGGGCATCAGCGTCAAGTGGAAGTGAGAGACTAGGACTGTCAGATCTTTGCGGGTCTGAGCACAGCCTCCGCATGCATGTGGCCTCCTAGATCTCCAGGAAAGCATCCTAGATGTTCAGAGTCCTCCGTCAGCATCTCATTCCCTACATGGTGCATTTTAAAACTGCCCAGGGTCTTTGTGTGTGTCCCAACTGATATTGCCACTGTAGGCACTGCTTGCATCGCTGGTCAGTTGGGTGGGTCGGTTTATTTCCTTTTAAATACAGATTCCTTGGGAGCAGGACTTTTCTCTCAGGACAAGGGTCTAGTTGGTCCAACACAGACTGGCTCTGGGGATGAGTCTTGAACTTCCAAACGTTCTTCTTCCCCACCGGCTGCCTGGAACTAGAGGAGGTGGGAAGACAGAGCTAGCAGGAGTGTCATAAAACTCCCTGTTCCAACCCCGATTTAGCTGCTTTCCCTGAGCGAAGATGGTTGCAAGCCTTTGGTTAATTTCCAGAGTTCCAGTACAGTCGCCTGGGGTCCGCTTGCCAGTCTTCTGGTCACTTTTCTTGAAAAGAGGATTTGCAGAGCTTCTTCCACGGTTTGGGATGTGCTTGACCTGCCTGTGTGTCCAGCCATTCTTTGTTCTATTGGTATCTAGACAATGACCTGTATGTACATTTATTGGCAGCCACGAGAGTCCACTCTTCGATTTCATCGAAAGCTGCTTGAGAAATAAGCACGAGATGGTTATTTATGAAGCTGCCTCAGCCATCATCCATCTTCCTAACTGCACTGCGCGAGAACTGGCACCCGCTGTTTCAGGTTAGTGAAGTATTTGATGGCCAGATTTCTTTATGCCGCCATGTTTAAGTTTTGCAGGTCTGTTGGATAGGTTTTAAATTTCAATGAAAAACCTTAGCACCATATATATAACTTTTGTGTTCTGATAGCTTATAGGTCAGGAGTTAATTTTACTTGTTCTTTTTGGTTTTTTGGGCATCACGGCTCTCCGGCGGTGGGAGGAGGAGGCCCAGCCCCACTGCTGGAATTGAACCTCCGTCCCAGTGGGCCGCAGTCCCGCGCACAACCACGACGCCACCGGGGCACAGCCCTTCCTTGTTCTCTGATAACTTCATCTTCTCAAGTTGCTATTTTTTCCATAGGAAAAAGAATTATGTGAATTTTACTTACAAATAAGTAACTTTATTGCCATGGGCTTTCCTAAATGTTTAGAGAGTTTATTTGCTTTTATAACATGAAATAATTAAAGTGAGATTAAAATATTACTGGGTCTGTTGGCCTTTTCAGAAGAGCAAGTTTTGTTTTCTATTACTCTAAAGTTTCCAAAGCTAGACGAAAGGTGTTTTTTTCTTTCACGACACTTTTCTATGCTACGAACTTAGCTGGTGCGTCTTCTAAATAGGACCCTTAACGATCTTTCCAACTCGCTACGATGAAGTGAGCGACACTTAACAATGTGAGACCTCTTTATTTTGTTTTCAGTTCTTCAACTTTTCTGCAGCTCTCCTAAGCCAGCCCTACGCTATGCAGCTGTCAGGACCTTGAACAAGGTAGGCGTCTCTTTCCTAGCTGTTGACCTACCTAAGTGAGTGATTGCACGTTCCTGACAGTGAAGTGTTTTGCTTTCTCTCCAAGGTGACTAGATGTGATTTATAGGTCTCACTTGTATAATGCCTCACTTGTACTTGTGGCCCTCGGTGTGCCACTTTTTAACTATTAATCAGCCGAGGATTGTAATTCATTCCCCGGCTGCTAAGCATGTCAGAGTCAAGGGCCACTCTGTGCTGTGTGTTGACCGTTAGCCACACGTGACTATTTCTATTTAGAGGAACAGGCATGAATGAAGACAGGAAACTCAGTTCTTCGGCAACACTGGCCCCATGGCCCAGGCTGGGGAGCTGCACGTGGGTCGTTAGTGGCTCTCCAACTGCACAGCATGCAGAGAGAGCATTTCCCCCGCCACAGAGATTCCTCGTGGACGGGGCCCGTCGACAGGCACTCTGTGAAATAAGAGCAATGTGAGCCACGAGTCTAATCTTTAATTTTTTAGTAAAAATATATTTTTTTTATTTTTTGGGGGGGGCATCACTGCCCTCTGGTGGTGGGAGTAGGGGGCCCAGCCTTTGCTCCTGTGGAGCTGGAATTGAACCTTCATCCCAGTGGGCCACAGTCCCACGCAGAACCACTACGCCATCGGGGCTCAGCCTTAGTAAAAATATTTTAAAGGTGAAATTAGTTTGAGTAATAGATTTTACTTAAGCCACATAGCCAAAGTGTCTTTACATCAGGTAATTAAAAATTAAAGGGTTATTGATTTCACCTTTTTTTGCCCCCCGACCAAGACTTCATCGTGTAGGGTATGTTTTATACTTAACTCCACATCTCCGTGTGGCCTAACCACATTTCCGTTGGGGAGCAGTCCCATGTGGCTACGGGCTCCCGGAGAGGAGGGCATACGTCTCAGACATAGGTTCCCAAGCTTTTTGGGCCCAATGCCCATTTTCAGAAGAAGAAATTGTTCAGCCACCCCCCTTTCCCAACACTTAAATATTTGTGTGCTATAATCTGGAATAAAGTATAGATAGCTGCTTTGGCAGCCCTCCCAACTCTCCCCCATCATTTCAGCACACACATCCTTCCTTTGGAAAACACTTGTCTAAAGAACTAAAGAATACAACACAGGAACAGTATAAATTAAATAAATGAAAAAAATTTTTAAATAAAAATTTGGTGCGACAGATGATTTCTCATAAGACGGTACTCCACCCTTTATTATAAACTAATTGAATGAACAATTGGAAGAGAGAGAAGCCTAGAATAGCCATGGAAGAAGCCTTGTAGAACAATTTGACCTTCAGAAGGTTCATGGAAAAATTCTGTTATCTCCTAATTCCATTTTCCCACAACTTTTTTGAAATCCCTGCTCACAAATATTCATTCCAGTTGTATCTCAGACATACCTGCAACCATAACGCTTTAAAAGAAGAGTAAGAATATTTTTGTGATTCGGAGGTTGACTGAGGACACAAACAATAGCTGTGAAAGGAAAGCGATTTATAGGACTATGCTAGGTCCTATGCTTAGGGGTCCTCACAGCTAGTGAAGTCAACATACATGTGCACCATCCACTATCATGAAAAACAAGCCAGTCATCATGGAAGGCCAAGTGTGTCCCTGTCATGAAGATGATAGGAACCCTCACTCATTTATCCATTATCCATTTACTCATTGAAGACTGTCTTCCTGAGACCATTCTCTTTACCCTGTTGGCGTCACAAGATTTAAGAACAAAGTCATCCACCGGAGTGAATACCTGTTTTTCTCTTCCTTTGTGTTGTTCAACATCTAACCTTTATCAACAGCAACACGCTGACTTTGTTTTTCCTTTCTTTCTTGCCCTCCCGCAAGGTGGCAATGAAGCATCCGTCTGCCGTGACCGCCTGCAACCTGGACCTGGAGAACTTGATCACGGACTCCAACCGCAGCATTGCCACGCTGGCCATCACCACCCTCCTCAAAACGGGCAGCGAGAGCAGTGTGGACAGACTCATGAAGCAGATCTCTTCTTTCGTGTCCGAGATCTCCGATGAGTTCAAGGTACGCGTGTAAATAGGAGCCGTGGCATCCCTGGGAGAGTGTAGGGGTGGCCGAGGGTGTGATACCTGCAGGACTGTCTCTCAAATTTCTGTGCAGCATTTCAGCAGAAAGGTCTTATTTTTCATAAAACAAGGCTTCCGGTTAGTTCTCCTGTCAACATTATTCATAACCCTGCTTACCTGTATCAGAATGCTCTCTGCTCATGACTCTGAGCCGCCCAGTGTGCCCTGATCACTCGTTACCCAATTCCAATGCTACTTCTCGTCGAGTGGTCTTGTCCGCGCGTGCTGCTGTAATTTACAAGTCTCGTTTTAGCTTTGCTATTGCCGGTGTTTGTGTCACTACTATTGCTAATGAAGAAGAATGATGTAAAAGAATTACGATGTTCACGTAGCGTCAGCACACAAAAGCATGACTACAGATTCTCTGTGGGCTGGCATGGGGGGAGCGTGGGGGGCGGGGTGACATTCTAGCACGAGGTGACCCCAACCCTAGTGATAACCCTGAATGTGATCATGCTTTCTGTTAGGAGATGTCTGGCCTACTTATTTCCGGAGCAGTGTTGTTCTGATGAGTAGTGGTTTCTGAAGTTTTATGAACTCTTACATCGCTTTCCTCTCACAGCTATCGTCTGTGTCCTCGGTCAACCTCGGAATCACAAAAATGTTCTTAGTCTTCTTTTAAAGCTTTATGGTTGCAGGTCTGTCTGTGATACAACTAGAATGAGTATTTGTGAGCAGGGATTTCAAAAAAGGTTGTGGGAAAATGGAATTAGGAGATAATAGAATTTTCCCATGAACCTTCCTCCCCTTATATATATTATCGTGATGCGTTCCTGGCTTTTCCACCCCCAGTTATCCCACCGCGGTCTGTTGAGGAGTTCCTTTTCCCCATTGGAGTCCTCTGGGGTCCCCGGTGTCTGACGAGCAGAGGGCTGCATAAGTGCAGGTGTACTTCTCCACTCTGTCACATTCCATTGATCCATTTGTCCCTCCTTACTTAGGCCAGTGCTGCACTGTATTGGTCACTACTGCTTTTGGGACTACTTAAGCATCGAATAGGGTCAATCTTCTCACTTTGTTTTTCTTTCTCAATATTCCAGCTCCCTCACTTTTTCATTTAGAGATGTGAGCCAGTATATCAATTTCTGTAAAATGAAGCCTGTCAGGATTCGTAGTTGAACTGCAGTGGACCCCAAATCATGTTGGAAGAACCGACATCTGAGTCACATTCGTTCTTCCGATTCACGAACATTGTATAGCTCTCCCTTTATTTAGTGTATCATGTGTTTTTGTTTGTTTGTTTTAATTTTTTGCACAGTGCTTTGTAGCTCCTGTTCCAGAGGTCTTCCCTGGCTGCAGTTGGGGAGCACAGGGTGTGCCCTAAAGACCGAGGGACAGCCGGCTTACCGGGCCCACAACTGCTCAGAGTAGCTCTAGCTGCATTCGCAGACCTGTCGGGCTGGGCCCTATGTGAGTCTTCAGGATCAAGCGCTCCTAGGCTGTGCTCGTGTGTCTCTCGTCACTTGTGGGAATGGGCACTGACTCCTGGACTGACTCCAGGCCACACAGTAAATTCGCAGCAGAGCCGAGGCTAACATCAAACTTTTTTACTTTAAAATGCATCCATTTCCCCCCAGCACACCCTCTGCTGCTTTGCCTAACCGTGCTGTGCTAAGAGCATCTCTGAAGTTGAGGTGTCATTTGTGTTGGGTAAGGTAACAATGTGACTGCTGCCAAATCCATCCACCGGGTATCCGGATGGGAATACAATGGGATCCTCATTCCTGCCTCTTGATGGATCACCAGCACAAGTGCGCAAAGCAAGGCGGTTTTGTCGAATCGGGCATGGGAGAACCTCTTCGTGACCTTGAGGTTAGGGAGCAATTTCCTAAATAAGACCCAAAGGGAAATTGGATGAATTGGACCTAATTAAAGTTAAAGAAGTTCTGTTTGCCAAAAAGCACCCTAGAGAGAGAGAAGCGGCAAGGAGAATTTGACGGACACCGAGCCTGAGCTACTGGGGGATGCTGAGAGAACTTCCAAAGAAAGCTTAAACAGGCTGGGGAATAAGCCTGGACAGACCCTATATTGGATATGGGGGGTGTGGGGGGTGGAATCCAGATTGTCATAAGCATATGAAAAGGAACTGTTTTATAACCCTCAAGGAAATGCATTCAAAACCATGTTTTACTAATTCTCCAGAAGGCCTGATGTGGAAGTCAGAGAATGTTGGCGAGGATGGGGTACACGAAATGACAGTGTATTGAGTTAACTTATAGATCAATTGTGATCCCAGTAGAAATGCCAGTGCGATTTCCCCCTAAGCAAGACAAGTTCATACTAAAATTCATAAAAAACAATGTTGCATACAACAGCTAGGAACACTCTGGAGATAAAAAGTTGGGTGCAGAATCCCGGCGCTGGCAGGGGTCTCCCCAGGGCTCAGGGTCCATCAACAGCATGCCGCCCCAGCTTCAGAGGTCTGGCTCCATCAGGGCAAAACCGTGTGGTCTCTCCGCCAGCTCCTCCAGCTTCTCAAACGCTGCCATCTTGTCTTCTCCGTGATTGTCTCTGAGACTAACTCCCAACAACTGGGGAAGATAGCTTCTCATCTTCACGAGAGAAATATCGCGAGATTTCCCAGAAGTCTCAGGAGAAAGCCATGCCTACACAGAGGCCTCACTGGCTACTCAATGGCTATCTCAGATTAACAGGCTAGACTCCACCCCTACATTTCAATCATAAAATTAACATAAGCACATGACTGCCACAGACTCACACTGGACTCTTGGTGGGGAAACGGGCCGTCTCAACTGCCACTTAAGAAACTAACCAAACCCATGGCCCCTGAGTGCTGCTGACTACCTAGGGTTTCTGAGACCCTAAGTCGTTCTGAGAAGGGGCAGACTCATCTTCCTCCCCTGGGCCAGCTGGTGGCCTTAAACCTCCAACTTTGTGGTTAAGCGGGCCAACGCTTGGCCCATGGTACCACCAAGGCTGCTTTTCATAACTGATAGGATTTTCCACTGTCTCCCAAGTACACGAGTGTCAACCCAACCCATCAGCCGTCTTGGGATTTGTCCTGCAGGGAGACCACCAACAGCCTTGTCATCATCCATCAAAGCATGATCTGTTATTGAAGACGATCACCAACACTCTACCTAGGAGATTGGTTCAATGACTCACATGTAAGCTAAGGTGGAAGTTGAAGAAAATTAATACAAAGTCCACAAGAACCAGAATACGACCTTGAATCTATCCCACCTGACTTTCAAGAAGAGATTGACTACGAATGACAGAAGACCCGACCAGTTGTGGAAAGACATCCAAAACATCATACATGAAGAAAGCGGAGAGAGCCAAGGACTCCATCTAAATGAAAATTCCATGCTCATCAGAAAACAATATGAATAAAATGAAGGCAACCTAAGGAAGCCTATCCAGACACCAGTCCCATGTGCTATTTTCGAATCTAGAGACTCATAGGATATACCTAGCTTCCTCACCGCCAGCTTTTTATTTTGTGTTTTCCATTTATCTTTGCAAATCTATTTTTGTGAATTTTAGTACGAATAATACATTTACAAGCTAACTGAAGAAAGAACAGAAAGATATCTAGACAACGTTGAGATAGCCTCAAGGACTAGGGATGTCTTTGTTCAAGTCTTTTTTCCAAGTATGCTTTATAGTAGATCTCTTACCAGTTTTAATTATTCAGTTTTCAAAATGCTTAATCCAAGTGTTTTATCTTTGCATTATAGAGTGAGATTTTCTCATCCATTGTATCTTTTAGCTGAATATTATTGATGTATATGTTGTTATTTTTGCAAGTGAATTTCACCACCCTCCGTCTTACTGAATTATTTTGAGTGAACTTGAACATTGATTCTCTTTCCAGGTATACTACCACACCATCTGTAACTAAAGATAGAGGAGTTTGGTTTTTTTTTTGCCTTTTTCTATTCTTTGTTCTTGAATAGTTTTTCTCCTATCTAGATATACCAACCAGTATCCTCCGGATGTTAAATGATAATGGAGACAGTGGACACTCCTGCTTTGTTCCTGACCTTCACTAAATGCTTCTGAAGTTTTTCCCTGAGATAAGATGCTGACATTGGAATTGAAATAGTTGTTTCATTATGGTCATTAGGCTTCCATTCCTACTTTCTCAAAATTGTTATTAGGATTATATATTGGATTTTATCAAAGGCCTTTCAGCATCTATAGGTATATGGATTTTTTGCCCCCTTTGGGCTCATTGCTTAACTTTTAAATATCAAACCATCCTAACATTCTTTTTTTGTAGATATATCATTCTTGAGATAAATTCCATTTCAGCTTGATGTATTATATTCTTAAAATAGTACTGGGGTTTGCCTTCTAGTAGTTGACCTGGAGTTTTTGATCAATACTCATAAGTGAGGTTGGTTTGTGTTCTTATGTGTAGCCTGTCTTAATTAGGTTTAAGGATTGTGAAAGTTTTTTCTACAAAGACGTTGACTTTGTTCCCTTCGTTTTCTGTGCTCTGAAACAGCATATGGAGATTTAGGCCCCTCTAGTTGTTGGGAGACAGTTCTCAATTCTCCCTGGGCCTTTTACATTTCTCTGCCTTTTACAAATTCGGTTCTAACTGCCTACTTTTACCAGCAGCCCAATTTTGTTCCCTTAGGTATAGAATAAAGTATCTATCAGCCTTGGAAGAGAGTGTCTCCCTCCAGAGTGAAGACCAGGTTTCTGTACAGGCCTGGATGACTGGAATGGTACCTCATCGACGTCTAGAACAGAGGATGGACACACTAAGTGTGCAAGGTCATTCAGAACAAAGGGCAGGCATAGTCAGCTGCCGCTTATAAAAGACTCAAGTTCTATGGTTCAGAGTTCTAGAAAGAGACCTTCCATGGGTGCAGCTGTTATCTATCCCCCCCCCCCCATATTACATTGTGGTCACTAGGGCTCAAAGAAATGAGAAATAGCCCACCCCCTCGTGGTTTAATCTATACTGACTCAGAATGACCGAGCAGAGCTACTAAGGTCGTCATCTCTATGGAAGTCAACGGTGGCCACGTCTTTCTCTGTGGGCGTGGCTGGGGAGTTCAGAATACCAACCTGGTGAGCAGCCAAGGACATGTGCCACCAGGGCTCCTCTGGGCCAGGGGACCTGGCACGTTAGTGTGCTGAATGGTGTTTCATCTCTGACATCCATGAGATTGCGGCAAACTAACTTGTCTAGCCAGATGTGTAAGGCAGAACTGGGTCATGGTAGTGGGGGAGGAGGCATTCAGGAACTAGAGGAATGATGTTTAATTCGTCAGTGCTATACTACACCTCAGTTGAATCATCCCTTCTTTATACCACTTCTGTGGGGGGATGTCCAGTTGTCTACAGATGGGCCTTGGGTCTCCCTCCCAGCCCCCTCTTTTGCATCGATATGGTTGGTTTTTTTGGGTCTTTTGATGCCTGATCCTGTGGACAGCTCCTGATCACACAGGCTGGTGTGGTTCCTCCACGTGGGCTTATTTGCTCCCCTGCTAGATGGCCACTTGTGTGGCCTTAAGCCCCCAGACGCTATATCTCGATAGCCAGGCACCATCCGCTCTCTTCACCACATTGGTTCATGTACCCATTTTGTCTTCAGCTATTGTGTTGGGAAGGTGAGTTATCAAAGAGTGGCAGGTTGTCAGATTAAAGTGTTCTTATGTTAAGGGAGGCCTTGAGTAGAGGTTCAAAGTCCATCTGCTATCTTAATACTTGCCATATAAATATGTACACTGGCCTCTATTCCTTTCATTATAAATTAATATATTTACACATATACATGCCTATGCTATGCCACTATAAATGGTTTTTGCCTCTTATTCCTTTCCTTCCACCTTCCTCCTATCTCACTGTCATGCCCACCCTCCATTCGACTCTCAGTATTTCCTCTTGATACATTGCTTTTGAACAAGTCCCACCCGGCATTATACACCCTCCTCACCATCAGTGTTAGATCTCTTGCTGTTCCCCTATCTTTGAGCTTGTTGGCTACCCTGCTCCCCCTCCCCAGCCCCTTCCACTCCCATGTCCCCCCAGAACCACTGGACCCAGAGTTTTCTCCTCGGGATTGTTCATCCTGCCTATCTTCTATAGGTAGTCGTAGTAGGGAAAAAGAAAACAAACAAAACAGAACAAGAGGGGTGGGGGAACCCAGAAGGTGGGCCAGTAACTTGAACACTTGCAAGTAGGATAAAAGTCCTCGATACTGGCCTCTAAAATTTTGGGAAGATTCTTCAAGAAACCATTCAGTCTAGCATTCTTCCGTGAACTGGTCTCTCAGCACCGTGCTCTGGAAATCAGTGTGCTTAAGCCGTTTGCTTTCATCATTGTATGTTCTTATTTGCCTGGGACAGAGGCCTGGGGCTCTTGGCTGAACTTTACTGCTGTTTTGCCTTTTATTCTCCTTGGAGGCCTCTCTGCTCACCTTTCACCAAGAACCGCTTTTACTGCGGGGGGAGGGGGAAGTGCCCGGGGCCAGCGTTACGAAGATGACGGTTGCTGCGCTTGGTTTCCCGACCAGGTGGTGGTGGTGCAGGCAATCAGCGCGCTCTGCCAGAAGTTCCCTCGCAAGCACGGAGTCATGATGACGTTCCTGTCCAACATGCTCCGCGATGACGTAGGTGGACTGCACCTGCTGCACTCCTCAACCCTGAAGGCCCCACGTGCTCCCCTCGGGTGTCAGGCAGTCTTCTCCATGAGCTTAGCATGCCTCTCACGTGGGCAGCACCATGGTGGTCCCTCAGGGTGATCCCAGGGAAGAAGAGCCGTTGCCTCCTTGTCTGGAGGTGGGACCGTCAGGTATTTCCAGCCAAGCCCAGGGCCACGAGCAGCCCCTGGGAAGTGGGCAGTGATCGTGAACACCCAGCTTTCAGGAGGACACTGGGAGCCCAAAATCCATGGAGGAGGCCCGAGGCGATGCCCCTCTGACCACAGTGGAGGCACGGCTGGCCTTGGCCTCAGACAGGGAGCGTGATCAACTCGCTGAGGGCAGATGGGGTTAGGCGACAGTGTAACAGCTGAGCCTTCAAGCTCCCTGTGACCCCCGTTACATTGGCTCAAGTCGTTCCTATTTCCTGCTTTTTTTTAACTGAGGTTTCCCCCTCGGGTTGATTTCGACATTGTTGTTGGTCTTATTTCATGAGTATAGTTTCCAGTATCTGAAATCCAGGCGAGGTAAATCTATAGAGACCGTACCTGGATTAGTAGATTCCCCGGGCCATGAGAGAAGAGGCTGGCGGGCAGGGGACACTAATATTGCCAGAAGGGGCAAGGGCCCTTGAACTGGTTGTCGTGGGGATTGTGTGGCTTTATACGATGACCGAGCGATGGGAGGGTCTGATGGGGGAACTGCGGCTCAGGTGAAGCGCATGTGGGCCTTCCTCCCTTCTCTCTGGCCAGGGGGGCTTTGAGTACAAGCGGGCCATCGTGGACTGCATCATCAGCATCGTGGAGGAGAACCCGGACAGCAAGGAGTCGGGGCTGGCCCACCTGTGTGAGTTCATTGAGGACTGTGAGCACACAGTTCTGGCCACCAAGATTCTCCACCTGCTGGGCAAAGAGGGGCCCCGGACGCCCGCCCCCTCCAAGTACATCCGCTTTATCTTCAATAGAGTGGTCCTGGAGAACGAGGCCGTCAGAGCTGGTGAGTCCCGGGGGGCTGTCCTCGGGAGTGGTTAACTCGGTGCTCCTGGAATTTGGGAAATGAGGTTGCACAGATGTCTATTTGTGTCAGGATTTCACTTCTCCACTTCTGAATTCCCATCCTAACTTCTGCCTTAGCTATAGTGGCAAAGAAACCCCGGACGTTCCGTGTGCTAAGGATGTCCTTGTAGCATCATGCATTGTTTTCCCTCAGTGTTGGAATCCTAATGGGGGTGTGTGTGTGAAGCATGTTTCCCCTCCCCCATTTCTTCCTCGGTAATGATTCTTTCCTTTAAATACAAACAGGTTCATTCAGTCCCTCCCGTTGAAAACAAATCCCACTCTGATCTTTTGACAGCGACTGTGCTTTTTTTCCCCATAGAAACTCGGTGGCGTAGTGGGTTACGTGTTGACCGCTAACTGCGAGGTCAGTGGTTCAAAACCACCAGCCACTTCATGGGAGAAAGATGAGGCTTTGTATTCCATAAAGAGTGACAGACTTGGGAACCCACAGAGCAGGTCTGCCCTGTCCCTTTGGGCCACTGAGAGTCAGCTGCGTCAGTGGCAGTGAATTTGGTACTTTACCCCTCCCCCTTTCAGGTAACGTGACCACCTTTACCCCCTGCCTCCTGAACTTGTTTTCTGTTTTCTCCTCAACCACCCTGAAAACATACTAGAAAACTGATAGGGGCCGTGGAACCCATTCTGTGTGTACAGCAGAAGGAAAGAAAACACGGTACCGTCCTGACCAGTGTCATACCAGAAAGCAACCCTTATAGGAATGACTATCGACTAGTCGGTACTTTAATGTACTTGCCGGGGTTCACCTGCCCATGAACTTGATGCGCCCGTAAGGAAGCACCAATTGAAACTGTCTGCCCTTGACTTCTTCAGGGCCTCCATCTTCCGCACTCCTTAGTCACACATGCAGGACTCCTCATCCCGGGCGCCTCTACGTAAAAGATTGTATTTCCTCAGCGTTCTGACTTTGCAACGCACACCTTCCTAATGACCATTTTCAGAGCTCTCTTGTTATCCTCTGACCTTCCATGTCATATCTCCTTCCTGAATTTGTGTCCAACCATCTGAGGCACGTCATACTCAACATTCAGCTGGAAGTTCAAAGCCGACAAACGGGAAATCCACATCTTTCCCATCCTCACCAATTCTGGGCTTTAATAACGTTTTTGTGCCTATGGCTGTCTTCCACAGCTTTTTGGGGGAGTCAACCTCCCACGCTGTCAGTGGGGCGTGAAGCCCTTGGCCTGCTAAACACAAGGTCACTCGCACTCCCACGCTCACCGGGTGCTCGCTCCCTGGAGGAAGTCGAGGCCGTCGTCTCTAGAGACTCGGAAACCCCGTAGTTTGGAATTGTGACGACCCTGGGCTCATGCTTGTGAACTCTGCTTTATATTTTCATGAATGCTGCCTTTGGCTCTCCTCCGTTTCCGATTCCTATGCGCTCTAACTACTTCTAGTCTCAGGTGCAGTCTCCTCCCCACCCTCTGATGGAAATCATCTTTCAAATACACAAATGGATCTTCTCTGTAAAACCCTTCGGTCGTAACTTTAACTTTGCACTTGCTCTGAGCACCCTGGTGGTACCGTCAGAGGTTTGCAGCCACCAGCTCCTCCAGCCCTGTGAAAAGTGTCAGCCTGGGCCCCCACAGGGACGGTTCTACACGGCCCCATCAGGTTGCTCAGAGTCCGAATGGACTCACTGGCGGTGAGGGGGGTGGCACAGGGCTTAAAGCGCTCGACTGCTGACTCTTCTCAAGAGAAAGCTGCGACAGTCGGCGTCTACCAATGTTTGCGGCCTGGGGAGCGAGCCTTAGGGGGCAGTTCACCCCTGAGCAGAGGAGTCAGAATCGACTCACTAGCCGTGGGGCTTGGGGTCCCTCGTAAGCCCCTCTGCTTCCAGAACTCTTGTTCCGACTTTCCCTTCTGGCCAACCCCTCTTGGTTTTTGGATGGGAGTCAAGTACTAGGCGTCCCGTCCAGGTGTGTCTTCTCAGCTTCTCAACTCAGGTTGAAGGGCCTTCCTCTGCACTCATGCTGCCTCCTGGATCTAGTTCCCTCGCCACACCCTTCTTGCGGGCTGTCCTCACTGTCTCCCACGAGCTACAGCTCCCGGGGGTCAGGGACTCTCCTCTTGGATCTTTCTGTCCCCAGATCCTGGCACTACTCCCGACGGAAGGCAGGTGGACGAGACATTTCCTCGACAGAGGGAAGTGTTCACACTAGAGTTTCTTTCTAAAGCTGGGCTCGGGGGATTGCGGTTGAGCATGAAGCGCGTCACTGCCGAAGGGGCGGTGAGGACGGAAGGGCCTGGTTCTTGCTCCTGCCTGCTTGGCGCACTCGGCGAATCAGAGCTCTCCCGTCCTTGCGGGATCCTGCAGATGCGCAAGCGCGCCTCAGAAATAAGAAGAGCAAGGGCTTATCCATATGGGACGTGACTACTTTTAATGGGTACTGTTCTGACGGCCAGTCAGTTCGGTTTGGGCTTTGGTTCTGAGAAGCTAACATTGATGCCTCTCCCTCGCCTGTGGCTCCCCTCCAGCTGCCGTGAGCGCTTTGGCTAAATTTGGAGCTCAGAATGAGAGTCTTCTTCCAAGCATCCTGGTGCTCTTGCAGAGGTAAGTGAAAGGAGGGGTTCCGGTTTTGTTTTCAGAAGGAAGTGGCCCTTACAGCCCCCTCGAGATGGCCTCCTGGTACCCTATCAAACGCAGGGCAGGGCCCCAGGCAAGGGCTGGTGGGGTGATGAGTGAGTGGCATGTCGCCCCCCTTCCCGGGACCTCTGCAGAGGGCTCCTGTGCTGGGCCGCCTTGGCCTCTGCACTTCTCAGGGGAGACTGTCCCTTCAGAAAAAGAGACCCGAGCAAGCTGCCTGTGTGTGGCATCGGCCTCACCCCGAGCAGTCTGGGCACCGCTCTGCGGGGTGGCCGGGATTTGCTGTTGAGCGGGAAGACATCCACTTTCCAAGGCCCCGTCAGAGGGACACTTGCTTCCCTGGCACCCACTCTGTGATTGTGCCCCGGCACGGAAGCAGGCACACTTCCCGGCGAAGGCTGGCTGGTGTGGTGTGCACCTGACACGGGGCCCCTGGGGCAGTAGCTACAGCTGGAGTGTGGATGCTGCTTATCGTTGGCGTGCCCTCGGGGAGCGTGTGGTCCCCATTGCAGGCTTCCCTGGAGAAGCCTTAACCCTTCCCCGGGCGCAGGGGTTATAGATCCAAGGACGAGCAGACTCCCCTCCGTTGCTGCTGGCCACTGTGCTCTTTCCCCGTCTCTCCCCGGCCCCCTCTCTAGCTGGTGGTGTAGTGGTTATGCACTGGGCTTTCAATCCATGTGGTCTCTGCAGTTCAAAACCACCAGCCCGCTCCTTGGGAGCAAGACGGGGCTTTTTCCTCCCACCAAGAGTGAAGAGTCCCAGAAGCTCACCGGGGCAGTTCTGCCCTCTCCCTCAGGGCCATTCTGAGTGGGCAGTGACACTGGCAGGGAGAGTTAAGTCTGCCAGCGAGCTGGGGTGGAAGGAATGCCCGCCCGGGCGGCGCTTCGGATCCACGGCCCTTCCCCTGGGAGCCAGAGCCGTCCCCAGGCTGCCGGAGCCGTCCCCAGGCTGCCGGATCCATCCCCAGCCTGCGCTGCCTGTTACCGAGCCTTTGGTACATAAAGAGAGGGTGGTGTGCCTGCTCCGCCCCCTGCACAGGTGCATGATGGACACCGATGACGAGGTCCGGGACCGAGCAACCTTCTACCTGAACGTGCTGCAGCAGCGGCAGATGGCGCTGAATGCCGCCTACATCTTCAACGGTGAGTGCGCGCCAGGGGCGTGGGCACGCGGCCCGTGTTCCTGCACGGCGTCACGGGAGCGCGTCTCGAGATCGGCGCCCGAGCGGCCTTCATTCGTCAGAGAGCGTGGCTTGTAGGGTTGGATGTGCTCAGCTGTCTAGGGGGAACCTCTAGTCACAGGACTAGCTTCTCGTTTGATGTGGACACGTCCTATAAAACCCTCTACGAGAACGCGTTTCTTAAATTAGGAAGGGCCCAAGGACTGTGGCTCGCTCCTGGTTTTTCTTTCGGTAGGTCATTTCTTTGGGGGCTCTCACAGCTCTTAGAACAATCCAGTCATCCATTGTGTCAAGCACTTTTGTACATGTACTGCCATCATCGTTTTCTTTCTGTTTGAGCCCTTGGTCTCCGCTCCTGGCTTTTCCTACCTCTCCTGTTGAATGGGTTTAACCTTGGCCTCTTCCCTTGACTCATCAGGCAGTGGCTTTCCTTGGGGGGGGGGGGGGCTTCTTCTGTTGGCATTTTTATGCTCTGCCTTTAGGTCTCCTCAGGCAGAATTACAGGATAGGGTTATAAGATGGGACGGCTTCCACAAGTTTGTGGGAACACTCCATACCCTCCCAAGCCCATTTTCCCATGAGGTTCTAATGCGGAGATGTCTCTGTCCCAGGTCTGACGGTCTCGGTACCAGGGATGGAAAAAGCTTTGCACCAGTATACCCTGGAGCCTTCAGAAAAGCCCTTCGACATGAAATCCATCCCTCTTGCTATGGCTCCTGTCTTTGAGCAGAAAGCAGGTAAATGGGCACGGTTGCGTCTCTTAGGGATTCTTAGCATAAGTAGTGGTACACCAAGGTGGCGGAGAGAATATTTTTTCTAATACTTATTCTGTATACTTGTGCCCACCCCAGTCTCAATTGTTCAGATCCTAAGATTCCCCCACCCTCACCCCACTCCAGTTAAGGGCTTTTAAAAAAGGTCTGGTGTCTGCAAGAATTTGAAGCATGGCCCAGGATAAAAAATGATCACTCTTGTGTTTTTCTTGCCAAATGTTATAGCACCTTGAGATGGTCACTGTGGTGCCCTGCGAACAGTAATTGCCCCTGACTGGCTCCCTGTCCTTCTAACCCTGGTACTTTGGGTTCATGGACCTTGCTCTTGGAAGTTTATCCTGACTGCATGTATATGGCAAGATTGGAAAGGGTGTTCTCAGAGTAGCTTTAAAACGGAAATAAATAAGAATAATAACACAGGACTGGGAATCAAATACCTTATGTTTCCTTGTCAACGTTGTTTTTCACAGTTTATCTGTTGACACCATCCAATTTGACAGGAGACACTTTCTCCTGTTCTCAGCCGAACTCGTGAGAAGATGTCATTGATGAATTGTTCCTCCCTGCACGAGTAATTGCTTTTGTACATTCTTGCCCATCTAAAGCAAAGCTTTTTAGGGTGTACTTAATTATCTCCTAAAATGTGATCATTACATATATTCGAATTTGTGCTTCTTTAAAGAAAGGAGACCAAGAACCAATTGGTATGACTGAGAAGTGGCCCAGTGTTTCTCTGCCAGAAATGTCTTCCCCCTCACCTCTGTGTGTGTACGCGCATGTGGTAGCTGGATAGTGGAAGAGAGGCTCACCTGTTTCTTCATCTCTGTCCTTGCAGAAATCACACTTGTGACGAATAAGCCGGAGAAGTTGGCTCCTTCTAGGCAAGACATTTTCCAAGGTAGGGCGATTCGATGGGTAATGGGCATGCCTCCTAGCCATTGCAGATGTAGGGGAGCCTCCCACTTTGTCTCGGTTTGGTTAATTATCACCCAAGAAATCTTTGTAGACCGAATCAGAGCGCACGGACTTATTTCTTATCATGAGCTAGTTTCTAGGCCACCTGGGGTCCTGGAGCCATTTCATTTCCCAGTCTGTTAACATGCATGTGGTTTTGAGCCTGTGTCTTGCTTACTCACAGAGAACGCAAATTCGAAGTAAGACATTACGGTTTTAATTTCCTTTACCAAAAAAAAAAAATGGTTCAGGATATTAACTTACGTACTGAAAAAATTACTCGACGAAAGCTTGGTGCTTTTTAGTTGCTTATGATTATTTAGTTGAGGGAGCATATGAGTTGACTGTGTTGAGAATGTTGAACAATAATTAGTAGTCAGTTCGCAGTAAGGGCCTGGGAGTTACCGAAGGTATTTTCGAGATGTAGAGGAATCCCTTCCCTGCCCTAATACCCTGCTTCCTTCCTTCTCTCCCTTTTTCCTTCTAGAGCAATTGGCTGCCATTCCTGAGTTTATGAATCTAGGGCCCTTGTTCAAGTCTTCAGAACCTGTTCAACTTACCGAAGCAGAGACTGAATATTTTGTTCGCTGTGTCAAGCATATGTTTACCAATCACATTGTGTTCCAGGTGAGCTGAGGGCCATACGATAACCTGTGGAGATGCGATGGGTCCCTTTTAATGGTTAGAAATGTAAACGTTCAAAAATAAAAAAGCGCTCATAAAACTGAAATGTATGTATTAAGAAGTTGTGCAATGTAAGTATAACCTACTTTTTAAAAAGATCACCCTCTTGTAATATCAGTGTAAGTTAAGGGCGCGGTCCCGAGGACTTAGGGCCTCTAGCTGATGCTCAGCCGGAGTCTGACATCTTGTTTGGGGGAGCTCAGTCTTCGGAAAGGAAGAAAACTGAAAACCCCTGAAACGAGATGGTCTTTGTTCCTTAAAGAGAACAAACTGCTCAGGAAAGGAAGGCCCTGAGGGTCCCAGAAGTGAGTCACAAGTAACAGTTGGGAAGGGAACCACTTGCTTGGGGTCCTCCTTCTGGGCATGTCCAACTTTTCCGTGTGGTGGCTTTGCAGTTTGACTGCACCAACACCCTGAACGACCAGCTGCTGGAGACGGTGAGCGTACAGATGGAGCCCTCGGATGCCTATGAAGTGCTCTGCTGCATCCCCGCCCCCAGCCTCGCCTACAACCAGCCGGGGATATGCTACACGCTGGTCCGCTTGCCTGACGATGACCCCACAGCAGGTACTGGCCCACCCAAGGCTGGAGAGTGCATTCGGCGGGTTGGTCTGGGTTGAAGAAGGTAATTCTTCAGCATGTCGCCCTCGGGGTTGCGTTTACAGCTGGGTACGAAATTGCTGTGGCCGTGGACATGTTTCTGTTGCAGTTAAGTCAGGGAGTAGAATTCGCCGGCTCTCTGCTCTGAAAAGAGAGGCTGTGGGTGTGTGGTGGTGGCCCAGACCAGGACGCAGGCTCTCTCCGCGGGGCCCGCCCACGAGGGCTCTTCCACCGCAGCTACCTAGCACAGGGCCCTGTCTCCCTGCCAGGGCAATCTCTGGATTTGGCCGCCCAGTAGGTCTTTGGCATTTCAGGATTCGTCATCTCTGAGGGTCTGGTAGCCTGAGCCCAGTGTCTGTGAGCTAGTCTCGGCCTCATGACTGACCTAGCCAATCCCTGCACCCACGTTCGAGCAAGGTGGTGTCATCTTCTACTTGACCCACAGCTGTTCCAGTGTGGCGGCTGTGGTGAAATAGAGCCAGCGAGCAGTGCTGACCCAACAACAGTGCCTGCAAACCTGGGGCTGTGAGATGGGCCTGTGACTGGTCTCTTATGAAGGAAGGGCAAGCTTCTGCAGACCTTGATTTCATTTTACACACACACACACACACACACACACACACACACACACACACACACAGCCTTGCCTTTCGCAGAAATGAGCACATGGGACACATGTAAATTTTGCACAATTTTTATTACCAGTCAGTACAGGAAAGACAGGTTAACAAAATTAACAAATACTGGGGAAGTCACAGAGTTACAAGAAGTCAAAAAAGGTACTAGCAAATAGTTCTCTCCGGTCTGCGTTCAGTTACACCCAAGACCTGGGCTGCTCTCCCTTGGCCCCTCTCCCAATGCCCTCCTCCTGCGATGTTGCCCCCTGGGAGTTCCGGCCCAGCCCTGCGCAGTGGTGGATGGTAGGCCAGGCTACTCAGACTCTAGCACGAGGTAGATTCAAGTTGGCACCATTGCTGGGTCTGAATCCCGGATGGTTCCCTTTGGTCCCGGGCTGAGCAGCTCTCTCCTCGGCAGCCCGTGGGATCCACAGTGCCCTGGGCAGGAAGGCACTTTCCTGTCTGGCCTCCCCTTGGCAACTCAGGCCATCCTGCATTGGCCCATCATCACTTCCCTTGTCTAGTGCTGTACTCCCTGGTGTCTCTGTCTCTCTGTCTCTCTGTCTCTCTCTCTCTCTCTCTCTCTCTCTGTTTAGCTTTGTCTGAAGTCTGCCCACTAGCTGGCTATATGCTTGAGTTAAGCCGGTTTCCTCCACCCCTTGTTCTAAGGGAGGATTTGGACCTCGTGGCCGGTTCCTGGGAGATGTGTACTTTACCAGGTGTGGTTGTTTTCTGGTCACCATTCACCTAGTTTCACAGTCTGCCTGCTAAGTTACTTCTCACTGCATTTGTTCCCTAAGGGGTGCCATTATTTCACCACTTCCACTTCAAGGCCAAACTCACGGGGTAGTCCAAGTTCTTCCCATTTCTTAGGTGCATCCTGCCAACCCCAGGGAGGGGCTCAACAAAATCCCAGAAGTACAGTTTTACAATATCAAAATACAGCAGTATTGAACAAACCAAACAACAATACAAAAATGACAGAGATTACAGCAGTTACTTATAATACAGAAGTATAATACAGAACAAACCAAACCTTCCCACCAAGAAAGGAGCCGGGAGCAGGTGTCCCTCCGCTCTCTGTGGCTACAGAGTGTGTTTCTTTTTAAAGTTTAGATTTGGAGAGCGAGCCCAGAGGTTTCATCCTGTGGTTTCTCAGGCCTGGGCTCTTCAGGGTGTTGGTGTGCTAGTTGTTCTGTTTCATTTGTTAAATAAAAATGTGACATTGGAACATTTTCTCTTTGTGAAAGGGCTTCCTGATCAGTCCTGAAATTCAGTTACAAACGCTGTCATTGCATCTTAGATAAATGAAGTCAAATTTGGTCACAAAGCCTGAACTTGAACTATTTTGTTTGTGGTCTGTGTATTTTCGGTCCATCAATCCGCCTGCTTAAAAATGAACTCCTACCTACTCTTCAGTCTCCGTCACAAGCTGTCAAATGTGTAACTGTCAAAGGCCAGTCCTGCCTCTGCTGGTCCATGAAAACACGTGACATACCAGGGCATAGATGGTACGAAGCAGCCGTCTCCCCGTCCTACCTCTGGGCGAGTCCCCATCACAGATATGCCACCTGTGCTACCAGTCACTTCAAGGTCTGCACATCCCCTCCACTTGCCTTGTCGCAGAAATTTCCCTTAAATCTCGGAGTGGGACTGAAAATGTAGGTGTAATGAAATCAAGGTGAACTTCATTACACATGACTTCAAGGTGAACTTGAAAGTCTGAAACGGCCTGCTTTGGACAGATCTGGAGTTGAAGCCTCGCCGCTGTGTGACTGTGATGGTGTTTGGTCCAACGACTGTAAGCACGGTTTGGTAGTGAGGATGGAATGGGATGACAACGTACGGTGCGTGTGTTCGCTGCAGTGCCAGACACGAGGGACCCTCAGTACGGGGAAGCCAGTTGGCTTTCATTGCTGGAATGATCCCCCTCTCTCCCGTTAGCCTCTGGCAAACCCCACTGCCCACAGGTTGAAAGCCCTACCCTCCGGTCTACCAATGATTCTCTTCTTTCCTGAAGTTTTCAATAGCCTCACTTCTCTAGCTTTCCCCTGTCCGAACTGAGCAAAACAAAAAACAAACCCCAAAAACCCTACTCTGTTGGGAAAAACTCACAGTGGCCCAGCCTCAAGATACAACCATGTATCCTTCCCTCCAGTCATGGAGGAGGTCTTAAGAGTGGTTGCCATCCAAGGTCTCAGTCTAGTTGGTCCTACTGATTATCTTTTGTCCTTTAAGAATTACTCCTTATCGCAAACATTTTTCAGAAAAATAGGGTGCGGCACTCCTTCTTGGCATCCGTTCTCCCTCAGTGTGGATTGCACTAGAAACAGTATGTCCTGTCCCGTGGGTGCAACAGTCTACCCATTTCCCCAGGCCTTGACCTCTGTAAAGCCCGATGAAGTGCTGAGCTGCACAGCCGGGACCATTCTAACACCTGGACTCCTTTTCACCATGAGGCTGTCACCCTTTATCACTTGCTGTGTCATTGTCTGGAACCACCGTAACAGAACAACCCCTGTGCTTGACTGTTGGGCATCCCTACCAAGATCGAGCCACCAAGTGCCCGTGTGCGAGCGCCTTGCCCTGGCTTTTCATCCGGGATGCTCACTGCCCTCTCAGCAGCTCACCACCTGTTCATCTGTCATTCATTTCTCCACCATCTGCCTACGGACACATCTTTCAACCTTCACCTCAACAAAAATCCCATCCCAATTGGATGGATGCAGAACTCTCCCCAGAATCTGCCCCAGCTCCCCTGCCATCCATAGGTCCTTCATTGTGAACCATAGTCACTTCCAGCATTCTGAATCCAACTCACAACTTCAGTTAAAACTTCAGCGTCGGTTCATCTGCATCCATACTGTTGTCCTTACCAAGCTCCCCATTCTCCCAAGCCAAGCCTTTCACCAGAGTTTTCACTCAAATGTACGGGAAAAAGGATGGGTAGAAAAGTACTTCCCAGTCACCACTGTGCCACCTTGACCACGAGAGTTTTGTTTCAGCAGGCGGCTTTAGAAGCCAGCATGGGTATTTCTCCAGTTGAACTTGCTGGGAAGGCTGCCAGGATTCCAAGTTTACCACCTCCATTTCCATTCACGTCCAATCTGCCTCACCCTATCCCCGGCCCTGCCAGCCACACTCTGCTCTCTGTCCACTCCCTTTGCACCCACTGTAACCTCGCTTTCCAGCCTCCATGGCTCCTTCTAGTCCCATCTTCATCAATAGCAGCCATCCTGAGTGCAGTGTAGTCACCTAAGCCTCCTCCTCCTCCTCCACTAGTCTTTCAGAAGCACCTGCCTGGTATGTCCAGCTCACGAGGCCCCGCCCCCTCCATTGCCGTCCCTGGGTCGCTCACATGGACGCAGCAGCAGTCCTGTGTGCTTGCTCTCAGTGCTCAACGCACAGCCCTCCCCTGGGTTCCTAACACACCCCATGACCTCCATTTGCTTTCAAGAGGAGCGACTGTGCTCTGTATCCACCGTCTGTCTCTCACAAATCCGTTTCCTCAGCTGGGAGCCCGTGTACTGCCCCCTCGTGTCTGCCTGCCTCTGACGGGGTGCACCCGGGAGGCAGCATGGTGGTGTACGGCCACCCCTGAGCACGGTACCCCCTCTCTGTGTCGGAGATAGCATTGCAGCTTACACAGTCACACTCACGGCCCCTCCACACCACCACTATGCCTGTCGTCTTTTCCTGGACCAAATGCCCCTTTCTGAGCTCCCCCGCCACTCCCCCACCGTCCACCTTCTCTGTCTCCAGCTGGAAAGCTTAAGCCCTATCCTTGAGCCCTGCGCTACTAGGGTCCACTGCTGCCTGCCCTTTCTGGTCCCCTCTGCCCTTCTGATGGCACCCTTCCTCCTCCACGAGCTCTCCGGCCTTTTGTTCCTAAAGTGCCTGTCTGTCCCCATGCCTGTCTCCAGCCCCACCAAGGGGCCACAGCGCCCATGGCTGCACGTTGCTCTGGCCTCCTGACGCCTCTCCTTCGCTCCAGCCATGCCCGACTCACACAGCACCCCTTCTCTTCCCGTTTCCCTTGCGCATCATGCCCAGTTTGGAGAGCAAGAGTTGAGGGCCTCCCTTTCCATTCCCTCTTCATCTCGTGGCCAAACTTGTCTTTGGAAGAGCGTTCCCCAAATTTCTCAAAAAACCTCACGGCTTCTGGGCACCATCCATCGCCTGCTCTTCCTGGTTCTCCCACTCATTCGGACTGTCATCCGTTACCACGTTTCCCAGATTCCTCGTGGGGTCTCCTAGCACCTCGAACCACTGTTACTATGTCTCCTGTGTTCCCCCTCCCACATAGCACATCCCTCTCGCTCCTTCAGCCTGCAACATTCTCCGTCTGCCACCTGGGAATCAGTCATGTGGATTCAGTAGTCTTCTCCCTTCTGGATCTTCCCACCTGCTGCTCGACCAAAGAGAGCCCCTGCTTCAAACGTTCCTGAATCCACACACTTCCCTGCACCCTAGACTCTCGCCCCTGGTGGTATTCTGGTCCCAACAGATTGTGTGGTCAGACCTTATTGCAAACTTCTCATACCAAGCTCTCAGCGGGGATCTTCCCCTAATCCTCCTACCTTTTGCCTTTCCCCAGGGCAATTTCGACTTCTGACCACAGATGCATGTAGGCACACAGAGCCTTGCATACCTGCTCTGCAGAGAGAGCTCTCTGCGACGGAGTCCTCTGGTTTCTCTCACCCTCTGCGTGTGCATCTCCTTTCCAGATGCTCCCTGCTCATCTCTTGGCTCCCGAGTGCTCCTTCCTCGAGCCTGGGTGCCCCATCCAGCACGATCTCCCAAGAGCTCCCTGACCCCAGGCTGACGTCACCACTGCTCTCTCGGTCTGGCTCCTCACACTTTCCTGGGCACAGGCCCATCAGCATGCCATGCCACTCCCCACGCTTGCCTAGGGATCCCCAACATCACCATTCCCTTGGTGACAGCGGCCACCGCCTCCCCTTGGAGACACCCACCCTCTAGGCCTGCCCACTCTCACCTTGGTCCTCCTCCCTCTTTCCCATCCCATCCTCTCCTTGTCGCTGTGGCTTCCACTCTGCCTGCCTTTCACGCTTCCCCACCACCTCCCCACTCCTCCCTGCGCCATGGGGACCAGCCCCTTTCTCGAGTACCACGCTCCACCTCCTCTCTTTTCACCTCCCCTTTGATGATCTGTGCCTCAACCTCCCTCACCAACCAACCTCCCTCTACCCCTCACTCGCTGTGTCTGGGCCACTTTGCCAAGGTCGGGCCAATGCCCCTCACACCACGCCAGTTCTGCCAGTTTTCTCCCTTCCCCAAGTGGCCCCTTCCAATTCTCTCCACCTAGGGCTGAGCCTCCACCCACTCACCCCACTGACCAGTCCGCTTTGTGAACACCCATCTCCTGTCCACGCCTGCCCACCACATGCAGGCGGGTGCCTTTGGTACCCGCAGCCTGCAGCCGCTCCACACCCCTCCCTCCTGAAGTCCCTGAGATTCTGCCCAGCCAGGGGCTGTCCTCTGGGTTGCACCTTCACAGGCAGCTCCGCCCGGGCTCCTCTGTTCAACCCACGTCTTCTTGACCACCCACCCCTACCTCCCCACCCCCACCCCCCACATACACTCGCTCACACAATGCTCTCAGGAGACCGCGCCCTTGTCTCTGCCCTCAGCCTGGCCCAACTAGCACCATGCCATTCATCGGCCAGCCCTCCCCATGTCCAAACTCCTTCTTAGTCAGCTTTCTTTCCTCCGGACCACCCTGCCCACTAGAACATTCTCACCAGTTCAAAAGTTTTCTGTTTGCAAGTCTGTTTTCTGTTTGTCTGTCTGTCTCTCTTCCTGTGTACTTTCCTTTCCCAGCAATTGTTCCACCCAGCTCAGCCCACCCACTCTCTCTGTCTGATATCTGTCCTCCTCCAGCCCATTGGCTCTAGGCACATGCACTGGGTACAGGGGGAACAGGGCACCGGTGGTCTGGAGTTTTATGCCTGCTCTTGTCTTTTGAGAGATGCTCACCTCATCCTAACACCCAGTCAGCGGTCCCCGGCCCTAGCCAAGCCCACGGGGGGTTCACTGCCCTCCCTGGGACAGCTACTAGATCTCCTGCCACTGTGCACGCCCTTCCCAGCGTCTCTGTCCTCCACCCACCTGGTGGCACAGTGGCTACAGTGTTCGGCTACCAACCCAAAGGTCATCAGTCTGAACCCACCAGCCACCCCTCAGGTCAGCCGTTGAACCCACACGGTTGAACCCACACACCCTGCCCATCGCCAGCCGAACCTTGCCCCCTGTATACTTAGCAGACGGTCTTTGTCTTCTGCCTGCGCACTTAACTAACTCCCGGGAAACCAGTGCCTGATGCAGATAGGCTCAGGCCGTACCCTCCTGCTTCCAGAGCTCTCGGTGGTGCTGGATACTCCTTCCTGTTCCCCTCCTTAGCACCCACCTCTTCCCTAGAGCCATCTCCCTGGTGCCTTCTGAGCCGCATCCGTTTGCTCCCTGTCTGCCTCACCGGGACACTTCTCCCCGACCGGCCTCATGCCTCCTCTTCCCCCACTCAGGAGCAGCTTCCCCTCATGCCGCCCATCTGCCCACTGACGCCCTCCCCCAGGGATGCCAGCTCAAGGACCCCAGGGTGACCCATCAAGGCTCTTTCTAAGCCAAACCCTGGCAGCCCCTGCCCCCACCCCCCTCCAGATGTTTTGAAGTCTGCCGTGGGGTCCAGGGCCGCAGACCCCCTCTGAGGAAACCCCAGTCCTACGCAGGCCCTTTACTAGTCACCGCTGTGGAGGCCAGACCTCCCTCCCTCCCTCCTGACCTCCCCTCCTCCCATAGGCCTCTAGCGTTCTCTTCCTCCTCCTCCTCCAAGATCCTGGCCTGAGAGCCACTCCTGAGTCCCATCCTCCCCACTGATGTGTTAGCGCGTGTGCCCAAGAACACGCCACGTTCCAGAATGGTGGCCGCCTCCCTTCCCCCACGGCCCCGACACGCACTGCAGGTAGGCGTTTGGTCGGGGTCTCTGGTGTCTGTCCTCGTCGTGAGCGACCGCCTGTTGGAAGTGGCATGGCAGGATGTCCCCGCCCCCTCCATCCTGGACACCCCTGCAGATACTCGGGCCACCAGATGTGGACCTTCCCCCTTCTGGAGGGACTCTCCCCCTCTTCCCTGGTCTCCCCTTCCTGGTCTAAGCTTCCGATCGTCCTTCTGAACTCGTGACCTGTCACAGTCTAGAGTTAAACGAAATAAGATTTCTCTCAAGGCCTAGAGTTGGCCCCATCTCCCCCTTTCGCTTCTCTCCCACCAGCCCAATTTTATCTCTCCCCTCAGATGCCGCCCTGACCCTGCTCCCTGCGCCCTACTCTTGCAACACCAGAAAGCATGAGGTCTCCCCGAGTCCCTCCTCTCTGACCGCTGTCCAGACCACCGCCCTCCAGCCCCACCTGAGCATGGCTCTGCCCGCAGGGCTTCCTGTCTCTGTGACGCTCGTTTCTCTGCTCAGCCTCCGTTTGGGGGAGCAGAACTCCTGGACTCTCCACATTCACGTCCTGCCCTGTGATCTCGGCCAGACCTTTCTTGGGGCCGCATGGTCCCCACCAGGGACCACGGCTTCTCTGGAACTCCTGGGCCCAGCGTCCTTTCTGCTGCCCATATCTCTACCAGGTGTCCTTCCAGCACCTGAGGCCATGGTACTATTGCTCCTGCACTTCCTCTCGGACACCTTCATCCAGGCCCTTCCATCGGCTGCCCTGTGTGCTCCCCTCCCTCCTGCCTGCAGTGCTCGTCACAGCGCAGAGAAAGCCCTCTGGGCGGTTCACCAGGTGATTCTAACACCTTTCAGGTTTCCTCCCGGCAGCTGTGTGTAGGCCACCCGTGCGTGACCCAGCGCCTCCAAGCTGACGCCTGGTGCCAGCTGTGCGGCCCTGCAGGGTACGCTGGTCCCTCCCTCCGCTTCCCTTCCCTGTTTAGCATCCATCGCTTTGTGAGATGCTTGTACAGCATCAGCTTGGGTCCCCATACCCCCTCTTCCTCACACTTACATTCCGTGTGCATGGTTCTGTGATTACAGCCACAGAATCCATGTACCGGTAAGCCTCCTTCCTCAAACGCACTCTGTGCTGGCACCTGCAGCTCAGCTGGGAACAGGGTACCCCGACCCTACCGCAGGCCTCAACCCAGCTGCCATGGCGCCAGGATGTCACCCTCTCCTGACTGGTCTGACGCCTCTATGTCCCTCCCCTGGCCCGGAACCCTCATCTGCTCCTCACTGACCTCTCCCACCAGGGCCTCTCACCCAAAGCGGTGACCTTGATGGCACATAGGCTGCCTCCCTCCTGGTGGCCTTGGAGCAGAACCTGGCTCTCGACCTCCACGCCCCCCCCCCCCACCCCTGTTCTAAACCAGCACTGCCAAGGGAGGGCCACCTCTACTCCCCGCGCTTCCCTTCTTCATGGCCACACACTGTGGTTGCAGCGTGTACACTCCAAGGCCTCGGCCCATCACGCTTTGTGGAGACATACGCCCACCAGTCTCCTCTTGGAGCTACCTCGGCACTGCCTGCCCCTCCCCAGACCCACCCTGCAGGACCCCGATCGTCCCCTCAGCTTCCCCACTGACCCTTAACCTGTGTTCGCTCAGGCATTCTGCCAACTTCTCTGGTCCCCAGCTGGTCCTTCTTAGTGCTCATTCTAGTTGTTGACCCATCTCTCTTGGGTGTCCGTGACAAGAGGACACTGACGTGCCTCCCACTCTGGTCCTTAGAGCCCTCTAGATACTTGGCAACCAGACAGAGACCATCCACCTCAGAGGCTACGTTCGTTCCTCTCCCTCTGTGGGCGAACTCAGAAGGGTTCTCTCCTTCCTTCCTTCTTTCCTTCCTTTTCTTCCTTCTCTCCTTTCTTCTCTCCTTCCTTCCATTTCTTTCTTCATCTCCTTCCTTCCTTCCTCTTCTCTCTTCCTTCCCTTCCTCCCTCTCCTTCCCTTTTTCCTTCCTCTCCTCCTTCCTCCCACCTCCTTCTTTCCTTCCTTCTTCCCTCTTCCTTGCTTCCTTCCTCTCCTCTTCCTTTTGTTCTTTCCTTACTCTCCTTCCTCCTTCTTTCCTTCCTTCCTGTCCTTTCTTCCTCCTTCTGTCTTCCTTCCTCTTCTTCCATTCTTCCTCTTCTTCCGTTCTTTCCTTCCTTCTTCCCTCTTCTGTCTTCCTCCCTCTTCTTTCCTTCCTTCCTCTTCTTTCATTCCTCTCCTTCCTTCTTCTTCTTTCCTGTCCTTCCTTCCTTCTGTCTTCTGTGCTCTTCATTCTTTTGTTCTTCTTTCCTTCCTCTCCTTCCTTCCATCCTCTTCTTCCTTCCTCCCTCTCCTTTCTCCTTTCCTTCTTTCATCTTCCTTCCTCTTCTTTCGCCCTTCCATCTTCTTCCTCTTCTTTTGTTTTTCCTTCTTCTTTCCTCTTCTTCAGTCCTGTCCTTTCTTCCTTCTTCCTTCTTCTCCTTCCATCCTCTTCTTCCTTCATCCCTTCCTCCCTCTCCTTCCTTCTTCCTCCCTCTTTTCTTCTTTCCTTCCTTTCTCTTTCTCCTTTCTTCTTCCTTCCTCTTCTTTCTTCCTTCCATCCTCTTCTTCCTCTTCTTTCATTCTTCCTTCTCTCCTTCCTTCCCTCTTCTTCCTTCCTTCTTTCCTTCCTTCCTCTTCTGTCTTCTTTCCATCATCTTCTTCCTTCCTTTTTTTTTTTTAATTAGGCATTACTGCCCTGGTGGTGGGAGTAGGAGGCCCAGCCTTTGCTCCTTTGAGCAGGAATTGAACCTCCATCCCAGTGGGCCGCAGTCCCATGCACAACCACTACGCCACCGGGGCTCAGCCTCTTCCTTCTATCCTTCCTCTCCTTCTTGTCTTTGCTTCCTCTTCTTCCCTCCATCCTTCCTTTCCTTCCTTCCTCTCCTTTCTTCCTTCCTTCCTCTTCTTCCTTCCTCTCCTCTTCTTCCTTTTTCTTCCTCCATTTCTTCCTCTTCTCTCTCTCTGTCTCTCCCTCTCTCCCTCCCTCCAGTAACCAACACGTCATCGTTCTCCAGCTTAGTTACATAGGTTATGTTTCGATGCCCAGAGCTGTGCCCCTCCTCTTGCCCTCCTCATAAAGAACCCAGCCCGGTTCTCCTCCCTACCCAGCTAGTCCCCTCAAGCTCCATCCCAAACCCAGCCCCACCACCCACCTACATCAGATCCGCACCCTTTCAACACCCATCAGGGTCTGAGAGCAGCCCCTGCTGCCCTCGTGTCTGCCCCTTTCCTTCCTCAGCTTCCCTGTGCTGCCCGGCCTCAGAGCCCGCTCATGTGCCCACGAGCTCCTGCTTTTCTTCTTGTGCCCCGTGGCTGTCCAGCCGCCTCCCTCCCACTCACGCTCGCTTTACTCCCTGGTGCTTCCTCTCGCCCTGACTGCCTCTTATGTGTCCATCCCCTTTCTCTGTAAGCTCTTCATCCTGCAGTTGCACTTTTTAATCACTCCTTAGACCTGGAGCAAGACTCAGCCTTTTCTACATGGTACATGGACTTCCTCTCCTTCCGGGGCGTCCAGTCTCCCCTTCTCTGACCTTCCCTCACTGCTCAAACCTTTACATCCCATTGTTCTCATGTGGTTGGTCTCCATGGAACCCATTCCCTTCACTAACTTTCAGTTCCAGAATTCCAGCTCCTACCTCCTCTTTCACACCCACCTCCCACCATCTTCTCCAGTCTCTCCTTGCTTCCCCCTGTCCCTCTTCCCAAGAACAGCTTTCCCACCACCCTCTGCAGGCCATTGTCTCAGACCTCCCCACCCCTCCTTCCTTCCCTCGATTCCTTCCGATTGGAGGGAGAACCCTGGATCATCTCTGCCCATAATATTTCCCACCACCTCTCCCAGAGAATCTACAGTAATCTTCCATCTTATAAGCCCGTGCTCAGATTGGGAGACAGCCTTCTTCCCTGGGTACCCCATCTTCCTCTCTGGCCCACTGCTGTTGTGCTCTGAACAATGCCGCTCAACCACAAGTCTCTCTCCGAGCTTGCCAGCCTTGCTTGGGGCGTGACCCTGGGCACGCCTCTCACATCACACAGATTCTACCAATTTCCCCTTCTGCCCTCCTCTCTCAGTCTCCTGGCTTCGCACCAAACCTCCAACCTTACAGTCTCCAGTGAAAAGATGAAGTGCAGATGTGCGTCATCTTTAGAAAACATCACCTCCCTAGTGATCTCCACCCGCACGTTATCTTTAACAAGCGTCTTTGCTGCCCAAGCCCTGGACTCTCTCTGTGGGTCCACCCATATGTCCTGAGCTCATCCGCCAAGGGCTGTCCTTTGGGATGGACTGAGCGCACCCTTTTCCCTGGTCAGCCCTGATCATTCTCGCCTTTTCTCTCATGGGCCTTCTCTGCTCTGCTCTGACGTTACAAAGTCTGACCTTCCTATCACACGTGCCTTGGAGTTGCCTCCTGCCATCTGCCAGTGAGCCCCGATGAACCTCCTGGGAGCCCCTCACTCCTCCTAGACTCTCCTATGAAGGCCTCTCTCTTCTTCCGTCAGTTCTCACCCAACTCCTATTCCACCCACAACCCTGGTGGGGTCTCCCCTCCCACAGCTAACGCTACATGCCAACTGCCAATGGCAGCCCTGCCTCTGTCGCGTCCATGTTTGTCCTCAAGAAACACAGTGTCTTCAAGGTCTTCAGCCATAGATAGCTCCCCTGCCACCTCCAGAGGACTCACAGAGTTCCCGTGGCTCCCAACCGCTGTCCTGGGCCTCTGACTGTCGAGAATTCACTCTGAGCCACCCCACCTTCTCCAGGCTGCCGTTTTCCTCTTTCCCACCCTGTGCCTCCCCTGCCCTCCAAGACTCCCACGGTGCCCTGCCGTCAGCAGCCCCCTTTTATCATCCCAGTGCTCCGACACACACTGCCCACTTCGGGGCCACACCTCTAGGCCCTCTGGATTGCGTCCCTCGGTCACGTCATTTGCCATGGTTCACCCAGGGCACAGCACAGCCCCCAAAGCGCCAAACCGCCTCTCCTCTCTCACCCCCTGGGCTCCATCATCTGACTGTTCTTCTGCCTGCCGCCTGGGTCACTCCTCAGGGAGCACATGTCCATGGCTCCCCAACTCCTCGTCTGGGCTCCCAGCTCCTGGGGCCCGGTGCCCCCGCTCTCTGCACAGGGCCCCTCTGGTGAGCGTCTGTGAGTCGCACCTGCCTCCCGGGGCTCCGGCAAACTCAGCCTTGGTTTCCGACGTGTGGCTCCGAGTGCGCCAGCTCTGCCCCGTCCCCTCACCTCACCGCCTCGGCTGGCGCTGACACGCAGATCCTTCACTCGGAAACCCTCGGACGGGTGGAGCTCCGGGAGGCCCTTCCTGCAACTCAGCCCCTGTCTGCTTGTCTCAGAGCACGGCTGCCCTCCTGCATCCTGCCGGTCCAGCAGCCCACCTGGCAGCTGCCCTGCGTTCCCACGCTCAGCCTGACATCCTCCTTCAGCAGAGCGCTGCGTGCCGCTTCCTCCACCGTTGGCCGCCTCTCTCCAGCGCACCTCCCTCCCCTCCTGGGTGCTCCGTCCGTCCACATGGTCCGTCCACATGTGCACTCTTCCTGTCCACAGGACCCACCTTCCCTGCCGTCCCCAGCCATTCCTTCCCTCTCGGCCTGAGCCCTCAACCTTCCCCCTCCCGGACCCCTGTTTTTGCGCTCTCTGCACTTGGCTGTGAGCCCTGAACCAACGGTCATTGTTCCATCGCTCCCTTCCCAATGACACCAACGCGTACCCTTGCCCACCTCACCCTCAGGACTCCTGCCCTGCCATGGCCATCTTGAGTGTACTGCCCCAACCCTGCCTGTTCGTCTCCTATGTCCATCTCCCCCAGCTCGTCCCTCCCACCAGGGCGGCTAGCTGGGCGAGGCAGGCCAGCCCATGTGGCCCCTCCACTCCATCGGCCGAGGCTCCCTCGTCCAGCCTCCAGGTGCCTCGATAAACCTGCCTTGTGCCTCAGAGGCCTGTGCCCGCCGTACTCCTGGGGGGCGATGCCCATTCCCCCCCCCCCCCACCAAGAACCGCTCCACTCTCCCTCGTGCTTCACTGCCTGCTGCGTGCTCCAGCTTCTCGGGGTTAAAATCTTCACGATCTCCCCAAGGGGCTGGCAGGGCGACACCCTCAGCTTTCGGGCCGCAACCTCCCCACTGTTCCACTGAGAGCTGGTTCTCTCCCTCACCTCCCTCTGGCTGCCTATCCTGGCTGCTCCTACCCTCCTGCCAGCGTGTGCCCTTCATGGGGTTTGGTACTGCCCTTCGTTAGTGCCCCGTGTGCTGAGGCTTCAGGGCCAGGGGACCACACACAGCTTTCCCGCCAGCTCGCTCCTCCATCAGACCCAGACCTGTGGCCTGACTGCAAGTGACCCTGCTTTTCGACGGTTCCCAGCCTGTTCTCAACCTGTGTCCTCCACCTGGAACCCCTCAGCTCTGTACGTTTAGATTTTTAACCTCAGTGCTTGGAGAAATGACCATTCCCACATCTGCACCCCGTAACCCCCACCCAGTCCCATCCCACCCCCCACCCCCCTGCCCACCCCCCACCCACCCCATCCAACCCCCTCCCCAGCCCCACCCCC
>PVJH01024935.1:8634-31470 GCA_004026705.1 Nesogale talazaci | reverse complement strand
AATTCCTTTCAGTAGTTTTCTTGATATCATACACACATATTATACACTTCCATGGTTACATCGCTTTTAAAGGGAGTTGTAGCCACATCATCACCATCAGTTCTAGTGCTCCCTCCCTCCACCTCCAAATGCTGTTTGCTCTCCAAATGCTTTCCCCCTGCTCAACTCCCCTGCCACACCCCCAATCAGTTATTGTCTCTGTGTGTCTAGTCTACTCCTCCTGTGCTCCCCAAACCGGGAAACCCAATAAAAACGATAAAAACCAAAAAGTAAAATGGCAAGAATATAATGATAATAATATAAAATACAAATACAGATAAAGAATGAGAAAGAAAAGGTCACCAGCACTATTTAAAAGCTGGAGAAAAAATTTTTTGTCATGAAACAAGCGAGAAATACTTGAGCCTAGGACAAATTCAGGATGGGGTAAGAGGAAGATCAACTGACCATGTATCAAATTATACTATAGTTCGATCCACCACCAACAAGTGTACAATAATCTCTGTCTGACAGTAAAACTGTTGGGGTCCCTGTGCTTAGAGGGTACCTGCTAGAGGCTTGGTCTGACTAGACACTCTGCAGGTGGGTTTTGGGTTCCCATTATTTTCCGTTGCCTCCTACAGATTGGGTGCTCCTAATTTAAACTCTGACACTTCTGACTTCATCATACTTGGATTTTGTTATCGTCATCTTTGGATCACACAAGCTGGTGTGCTTCTCCCACGTGGACTTAGTTAACTCCTCACTTGATAGATGACTGCTTGTTTGAAGACAAGTCTTTAAGACTTCAGACACGATTCCAATTGATAGCCGGGCACCCTCTGCTTTCTTCCCCACCCTTTGCTGTAGCACCCTTAGCTTCAGCGGTCATCTCATGAAGATGACTATTGAGCAGGGCCAGGCTTTTAGAACTGACTGTTCTTAGATTGGGGTACTTAATCCATCTGTCTATACATTATGTATGACTCTGGTTTTCTTTAATCGGTCATATAATGACAGCAACAGAATTCCATAATACCAACAAAACAACAGCAGCAACCAACCAACAAAAGAACAAACAAACAAAAGCAAAGACCAAACAAAAAGGCAGAAAAACAAAACCTCAAAGAAACAAAAGAAAAACGCATTGTCGGTCACCGCCCTGGTGTCTAACATTCACAATTTTCCCCAGTGACCCAGCACTCCTGACACGGTCGGTATGAGGAGCCTATGCAAACACAGTTCCATCTGGAGCCGCAACCCATGAATGGTTGCCCTGCCTGGTTCCATCTCCCAATCCATTGAGCTCTATTTACCCTGAGCATGGGGCTTGGTGCCAGGGGAAAACTTCCTGGATCAATCCTTACCAGTGCAGATCCCTGCCCAACAGATCAAATCCTGTCATATCAATGCCAGGGGGGCACCGAAGTACTAAATAGATGGTGATTATGGGTCCCTGTGCGTTGGACTCTCCCCTCCCACCCCCACCCCAAGCAGTCCAAGTACAGTGACTTCCTCTTCCACAGGCCTGGGACAACCACTCCCCTCACACTACCCAGTCCTCAGTCCAAGGTGGGGGCGGCTCTGCAGCAGTTCACTCGGCCAGGCCTCTGGTTGAGTCCCGGGGTAGCCTGTACTTTTCTCCATCTTCCAGTTCACTGAAAATGATCCAACTGCCACAGAGGGGGGTGTGGAGAGCGCCTGGCTGGGCTCCAGAGCGTCACCCCTTCTTCCCTTCTGGTGGGGGGAGAGGGAGGGAGGGAGGCAAAGGAGCTCCCACTGGACTTGATCCAAATGCAATTGAGGGCTTTTAGGAGAAATCCCGAGTCTGCCAGCTTTATCTGAGGCTCCACTCCCAGAGTCTCTGGCTGTTAAAAGTTGCCTGAGTCGGGAAGTTTTCCTTTTAAAACGGTCCAAACCCCAAGACACTTCCTTCTGAGGGAAGGAATCTCTTTGGGGTAGACTTTCTCTATGTCCTGTCTCCTTATAACCCACTCTCGAGACAGTAGGTTTGAAATGTTCTCAAGCGGAGGGTTGGGATGTTAGGCAAAGAGGGTGGTTGAGGAACAGGGGCAGGCCTGTTGCTTCTAAGCTTATTTCCACTTCATCCTGGGACAATACCATTTTATTTACTTGCTCCCTCGGGTGATCGCACCGATACGGCCCCCCTTCCTCCAGAATGCCAACCGCACTAGATGTGTATGAATGGCGTATCGTGTGCCTTTGAAGTTTTTAAAATATGTACAAATATTATTGGTTTGTACTTTTGCATATTTTAATCTTAATGGCCTCGTTCCTCCATTGTGTTCTCTGATACACGAGCAGTCTCAGGGATACAGTGGCGGCAATTCCAGGTCTGCGTGGCAGGAATACTTTGGGTTGTTGCTTTGTCATCTGAAATCACCCATGTTTGGAGTGTAGAGTCTATTGAACTGCCTCATTTTTGCCAGTTAGAGCCGGCTTCCCTCTGACGGTCCTTTGAAAGCCCTCCACCTTGAAGTGTGCCAGGGCTGACTCAGTTTCTATGGCTGCCCCTCAAGTTGATTTCCTTCTCCTGAGAGTTTGGAAACTCATGCCAACAGGAAGGTGGCACAGAAAGGCGAGGGGAGGCGAGGCCAGGTGAAAAAAGGACTTGGTTCTACACGAATCCCAAAGCCCGGGACTCTCTTCCCACACTGGGTCCATCCTTGAGTGGATCAGGGTAGGCCAACTCGACACAATGGGCACAGACCTAGAGGTAGACGACAAGCAGGTAGGGCAGACTCAGCGCATCTGAGACAGAAAGAACACAAGAAAAATTCAAGCTTTGAGTTGCACGACTAAAAAATTTTATGGTGGCCTATGAGCAAAGACCAGCAGTGCTGAAGAAGTCCAAGCCGCAGTGAAAGCATTAGCCAAAAAGAAGGCCCCAGGAATGGATGGAATGGTCATGTGTTAGCAAGCATATGAAACACTGGAAGGCAATTATTCGTCTATACCAGGAAACGTGGAAGATAACTACTTGGCCAACCAAAAGGTATTCGTGCCCATTCCCAGGAAAGATTCTCCACCGGCACAGTCAGGTTATAGAACACTATCACTCATCTCACTTGCAAGGCAAATGTTGCTGGAGGTCATGGGACCGTGGCTGCCACAGTGCATTGACAGGGAGCTGCCAGAGGTGCAGGCCAGATTCAGAAAAGGATGTGGGGCAAGGGAGAACACTGTTGATGCCAGATGGCTTTTGTTGAAGGGGAAAAATACCAGAAAGAGGTTTCCTTGTGTTCTAAGACACTCAGGAGTTGTTTTAATAGGTACAAAAACTAATGTCAAAGGGGCCACGAGATGATTTTCGTAGGAAATGGATGACTGTGACTCCACATTTCCTGCTAGAAACCAAGGGTTTGTGTAAAATCTTGAATGCCTGGAAAGGGAGGGTCGGAGAGAGTTTGGGACCATGTGTCCCTGTTTGAGCTTTCTCTGATCCTATCACTGCATTCCTGAAAGTTGATCCCCACTGGCTTCCCCTCAGGGGTGCGTGAAGGATGGCTGATGTCACCGTGCTCTGACTTCCTGTCCCGTGCATCATTTTGTAGCACAAGCTGGTCCTTTTTTGTCTTCTCTTCTCTAAGGCAAGAGAAATCAACAAATAAGGAAGCATTAGTACTGGAAACAAAAGCAAAGACAGACAAAGGCAAAGAAATATAGGAAAACAAGTTGAGGAAAGCAGAAAATCAACAGTAAGAAAAAGGAAAACATGAATAGGAAGTAGCAAGGAAAGGAAAATAAAATGGGGTAGGAAGGAAAAGAGGAAAGAAAAAGGGAAAGGGAAGGGGGAAAAAAAAGGTCGAAAGGAGAGAAAAGGTGGAACAAGAAGAAAGGATAAAAAGCAAAGGAAGGGGGCTGAGCCCTGGTGGCGTAGTGGTTGTGCGCAGGACTGCGGCCCACTGGGACGGAGGTTCAATTCCAGCAGTGGGGCTGGACCTCCTACTCCCACCACCGGAGAGCAGTGATGCCCCCCCCCCCCAAAAAAAAAAACCAAACAAACAAGGGAAGGGACACACACACACACACACACACACACACACACACACCAAGGAAAGAGAAGAGAGAAACTGGGGCAATGGCAGGACCCAAAGAGGAGAAAACTGTTGGGGCCCAGGATAGGCACTATGTGTTGGCACTCTCTGTCAAACAAGAAGTTTATGGCCTGGACACAGGGAAAAGACGTTTTGTCCTAGCAGGAGTTCCTGTCAGTCTCAATGTTTTCTGGGGGCAGGGCCCCTGATCTGGAAGCAGTTCATGCTAGCTCTGAGAGTGACTGGGGTTAGAGTTCTTTTTCTCAGGAAGAGCTCTTTGGGGCCAGAGGGCCGCAGGGGGAGGGGGGACTGGTTAAGGAAGAAGTTCGTGCCCACCCAGGGGTGACCAGTCACGCGCACTGTGCATGTTGCCATTGTGATGAGGTCGATTTCACTCACCTCTAGAAGCAGGAGTGGAGCACCAGCAGCCTGATCCATGAAGTCTTGCCTCTGACCTCTGGGGTTGTGCAGGGATGGGGTGTCACCAGTCACTGAGTGGTGAGGCCATGCTCTGGTCAGAATTGTATTGGGGGGTGGGGGGAGGAGGGCGATGACGAGAGGTTCCTTCTTTCTTCGTAAAAGCCACCAGTAGGAACTTGTGTCATCAGGCTGCCTTCTCAGGGGAATGCTCCTTACATTCAATGTAACCACACTGTGTCAGACACACTGCCAATTCACCTGATTGTCTTCTCTCTTGCTCTTCTTCTTCTTCTTCCTCACTCTCTCTTTTTATTCTACATCACTGCTCTGGTGGGAGTAGGAAGCCCAGCCTTGCTCCTGGAGAGCTGCTACTGGATTTGAACCGTCAACCCTGTGGGCTTCAGTCCTGCACACAATCATGGCACCACCAGGGCTCAGCTCTTCTCTTTTTTAATAAACCATTTTATTGGGAGCTCTTACAGCTCTGATAACAATCCATACATCCATTGTATCAAACACATTTATACATACGTTTCCATCATCGTTTTCAAAACATTTTCTTTCTACTGGAGTCCTTGGTATCAGCTCCTTCCACCCCTCCTCCCCATGACCCCTTGGTAAATAATAAATTATTATTTTCATATATCATCATCCCCTGTCTCCCTTCACCCACGTTTCTGTTATGTGTTTATACGTTGATCATCGTTATCCATTTCCCCTTCTTCCCCTTTGTCCACCCATCTTCCCCCTCCCCTCCTGGTATCACTTCTCTCATTAGTGTTTCTGAAGGGTTTGTGTGTCTTGGACTCTGTGTGTCCAGAGCTCTTATCTATACCAGTGTACATGCTCTGGTCTGGTTGGATTTGTAAGGTAGAACTAGGGTCATGATAGTGGGATGGGGGGGATGGGAAGGGAAACATTAAAGAACTAGAAAAATGTGTGTGTTTCATCAGTGCCAGGCTGTACCCTGGCTGGCTCTTCCCTTCCTTGTAACCCTTCCGTGAGGGATTGTCCATTTGTTGTCAGATGGAGACCTACACCCCCTCTGACTCTTCTCCATCTTTAGGTCTCCATCTGACTCTTCTCATTTGCATCTATAGGATTGCTTGCTTTTGGTCTTCTGCTGCCTGACCCTTTCAACACCTCATGATGGTGTGCTTCTTCCATGTGGGCTTTGTTGCTTCCCTGCTAGATGGCCCCTTGTTTACCTTCAACCTTTAATACCCCAGATGCTCTATCTTCTAATAGCCAGGCGCCATCAGCTTTCTTCACCCCATTTGCTTATGCACCCATTTTTGTCTTCAGCGGTCATGTCAGGAAGGTGAGCACCACAGAATGCATGTTTGTTAGAACAAAGTGTTCTTGTGTAGAGGAAGGACTTGAGTAGAGCCCCAATGTCCATCTGCTATGTTGATACTTAACATACAAATATATGTATATAGACCGATATTTCAATAGACATATATTTCTATTGTTATATATTAATATATTTACATGTATACATGCCTATATTTAGATCTGTCTTTTGCTTCCTAGTTCTTTCTTCTATTTTCTTTTACTTTCCTCCTGTTCCACTATCATGTTCAATGTTCATTCAGCTCTCAGCATTTCCTCTTGGCTGCATTGCACTCAATCACACTCTACCAGGCATGCTACATCCTCCTGGACATCGATTTGAGGTCTGGTGCTGTCCCTTTAGCCCAGATTTTGTTGACTCCCACCTCTCTTTCCCCCATCTCCTCCTCTCCCCTGTGCCCCATGAATGGTTGGTCCTGCTGTTTTCTCTTCAGGATTGTTTATCTTGCCTATCTTAAAGAGATACACATGGAAAAAAAAGGAAGGAAGAAAGAAAGAAAGAAAGAAAAAGTGTGTGTGTGTGCACTATAAATAGTTCCAGGTCTGTCTGCTAACCCTGATGTATGTTTTCCAGTTGAGTCTGATGCGGTGCACTGCCCTCTGCATCTGAAGTCTATTTTCGAGATTCCTCGGGGACTTCATTCTGCTTCTTTTCTTAGAGGGTACTCGCTCCATTTCTCCACCCTTCCATCTGAAGTAGAAGGATCTAGAACGGTCTTTCATTTCTAGTTCATTCGCCCCTGTATTTGCTGGGGGAGGGGGGGAGGGCGGATTCTGTGTAACTCACTGCTTTGTCCACCATTTTCTTATTTTTCTGAGAGCTAAAGTGTTTCTTTGTGGATGCATTTACTTTATCCTACTTGCAATTCTCTAGCCTATTGGATCTGTGGGTTTGTGTCTTTTGCCTGATTCAAGAACATCTTCCTACTCCCACCAGGGCAGTGACGCCACACACACAAAAAATCTTATTTCTTCCAATGCTCTTTCTGACCTTCTCTCGCACGTTTCTTTCTGGGACTCCCAGGATGCATATGTTGGTTCTCCTGAATTGTCCCACGCTTACTTTAAACTGAGCCCGGAAGTCTGGAGTTTCCGTTCTAGTTTCTCTCTATTCTTTTTCATTTCGATTCTTTTATCCTCTAATCGTTGCTCACTACTTTTTCCTGCCAATTTTGTTGTTCAACCTTTCCATTGTCTTTCTTTTTTTAGACATCGCTGCCCTCTGGTGGTGGGAGTAGGAGGCCCAGCCTTTGCTCCTGGGAGCCGGAATTGAACCTCCATCCCAGTGGGCCGCAGCCCCGCGCACAACCACGACGCCACCGGGGCTCAGCCCCCATTGTCTTTCTTGTTTCAGTTATTGTCGCTTTCAGGTCCAGGATTTGGGTTCTGCGTCTCTGCTCTTTTAAGTCCTTGTTTTGTTCTTACGTCATCTTCTGGATTTATTGTAGATCTTTATCTGCATTTTCTTTCAGTTCTTTGGGTATGCTCAATATTGTTCTGTTGTCTGCTTCTACTCTGATTGTATTGGGGCGTCCATTGTTGCGGTTCAATCCCCTTTGGTTTACTCATCTGGATGGGTCACCATTTCCACGATCTCTGTGTGCATGGTGACTTTTGTGTTGTGACACTGGACTTTTAGAGGAAATTAACTTTCTGAAGGAGGAGTGTCTAAGTGGTCGTGGTGCAAATGTTAAGTGCTGAACCCTGACTTCGAAACAAAGCACCAGAGACCCGGCGGTGGTGACCTGCTTTTGAAAGGTCTCAACCTGGGAAGTCTTATGGAATTCTGTCCTACTATGCACACATGGGCTCTCTATGAATCAGAATAGAATCAGGGGCGAAGGATCAGCAACTACTTTTGCAATTCTCCCCAGTATTTGGAATTTTTTTGCCCAGCTCTAATTTCTGCAAGAAACTCTTAGGTAAGCAGACCCTCTGGACTTTCCTTACTGCGCTCTTTTATAGTTTCCTTTTTCTGTCTGTTTTAATTAAGATTAGAAAGTTCCAGATCTCAGTCTTCGACTTTCAGTGCCTCTCAGACACAGCAGAGAACAAGCACGAATTGAATTGTCCACCAGGGGGCGGCATCTTTCTATAGTCCTCACTCCCATCTTGGCTTTGTTTCCCCAAGATCATCTTCAATCAGAAGGCTCACCCCACTGAACCCAGGTGTTGCCGGAGGCTTCCCTTCTTGTCTGCGAGGGCCTACTTCGAAGTGAGCTGGCTGTAAAGAAGGCACAGGCCGACTGCTCTCTGTTTCAGGCAGGGAGAGTAAGGCACTCCCCAGATGGATCCGTGGGTGATCCGTGGTCTTGATTTTGGAGTTCCAGGAGCAATGTGTTGGCTGGGGAACAGAAGCCACTTCTTCACTTGCTTCCTAATTCGTGGCAGTCGGCCAGCACTTCTCAGTGCTGACCGGGGTCCGGGGGCTTGGGGTGGGACAGACCAAAGCGATTCCCAAGGGGCTCTGTACTGTTGATTTCAGGTCTGAGCAATAGGACTTTGCTGTGCGGGTGGACAGCCTGGTAGACGTGGGAGCAGGCTTTAAAGGCAGGGGGGCTTGTGCAGCCACCCCTGTAACTGTTTACAGCCCTCAACATTCAGGGGTGGGGAGAAAGCTGATATACTCCAAACAACACCACTCCCGCCCCCTTCACTGAGGTTTGCTTGTTGATTCTGGGGCCTTTCCCTCTGGGTAAGCAGAGAGGGTGTTGGCTGGGAGAGCAAACTTCTGCATGGCTCTCCCCAATTCACGGCAGCCCGTGTGGCTGGAGGGGAGGCACAGGGATGGCAGGAGAAGCACTGTTTCCCCTTTGTCCACTATCACCGACAACTTGACTTGTCTGTCTTCAGTTTCCCCATTGCTGTTCTCTGCTCACAGATGCCTAATCCCTCAAACCTGACTTGTACTCGTCAGTGAACTTGGGTGTGTGTGTGTGTGTGTGTGTGTGTGTGTGTGTGTGTGTGTCTCTCAGGGGGAGGGGGGATTGGACCCTAGATTTTTTCTGCTGCTGTTTCTCCAGAATCATACTAGCGGCTCTTGATGGCATCCTGAAATGGTTTAATATCAGCCAATTATTTTTGCTGGAGTGACTCTTTGCATTCTTTTCATTTTCTTTTGTCATTCACTCTTTTGCTCATAGAACCTTTCAATTCATCAACCCAAGGCTTGGATTTTCTCTTCATTTCTTTCCAATTTGAAAAATACCAACCTTCCTTTTGGGTTCTCAGACTCTATCTTTTCTTATTTCATAATGCTTTCCCTTACTTCCTTTTTAAAAATTTATTACCACAAACGATTTCATTTATTATTATTATTTCTTCTGGATGTTTTATTCATTTATTTAAATCATTTTGTGGGGGGCTTGTACAGCTCTCCTCATAATCCATACATTCATCCATTGTGTCAAGCACATTTGTACCTATGTTACCATTATCATTTTCAAAACATTTTCTTTTGACATGAGCCCGTGGTATCAGCTCATTTCCCCCTCTGTCCCCCCCAGCCATGAACCCTTGATAATTTATAAGCTATGATTTTTTTTATGTCTTACACCGACTGTTGTTTCCCTTCACCCACTTTTCTGCTGTCTGTCTCCCTGGGAGGGAGTTCTATATGGATCATTGTGACAGGTTTCCCTTTTTTCCTCCCATTTTCCCCTCCCCCTCCTGGAATGGCTACTCTCATTATTGTTCCCAAGGGTTTATCTGTGCTGGATTCCCTGTTTCCAGTTCTGATCTGTACCCATGTACATGCTCTGTTCTAGCTGCATTGGTAAAATAGAATTGGGGTCCTCATAGTGGTGGGGGGAAGCTTTAACTAACTAGAGGAAAGGTGCTCTACTGCACTCCTGACTGGCTGGTCTCTTCCTTGTGACCCTCTGTGAGGGACTGTCCAATTAGCTACTGTCCACTCTGTCCTCCCTATCATTCACATCAATGTGATTTTTTTTTTTTGTTCTGGGCTTTGATGCTTTATACCTGATCCCATCGACACCTCAGGATCACACAGGCTGGTGTGGCTCTTCCACGTGGGTTTCGTTGCTTCTCAGCTAGATGGCTGCTTGCTTACCTTCAAGCTTGAAGACCCCCAGCACTGTATCTTTTGAAAGCCGGCACCATCAGCTTTCTTCACCACATGTGCGTAAGCACCCATTTTGTCTCCAGCCATCAGTAATGGGAGCAAAACAATGACATCCGCGAGGAATACCAGAAATAGACTTTGGGACCAAGGCATTGCATCTCATCAGACTATACCGGAAAACACTCGCATTGGTCAACAAACAGACCTGGAACTATTTATAGGTTTTTCTTTTCAGCTGTTGTCATTTTGTTTTTGTGCTTATTATTGTTTTTGCATGTCTATCTAGATACGATGGATGGGACAAACAATCCAGAGGAGAAAACAATGGGGCGGATGGTTCGGGGGGTGGGGGGGTGGCACAGGAGAAGGGGAGGCAGGGGAAAGGGAGGGGATGCCAACACAACCAGGGACAAGGGAACAACAAGTGATTTAAAATCAATAGTGAAGAGGGCACTGGATGCCTGATGGGGCTTGATCAAGGGCAATGTAGCCGAGAGGAATTACTGAAACCTGAAGGAAGGTCAAATGTGATAGTGGGACAGAGGAAAGTAAAAAGAAACAGAAAAAAGAACTAGGAGGCAACTAGGACTTTTTTAGAGGTCTAAATACAGTCATGTGCATATGTAAATATATTTTTATATGACGATAGGGAAATAGATCTATGTACATATATTTATATGTTAAGTATTAAGGCAGCAGACAAGACATTGGGCCTCTACTCAAGTCCTCCCTCGATGTAAGAACACTGTTCTAAGAACCTGGCATTATGTGATGCTTACCTTTCCTTTTCTTTACTTCCTTAAGCCACCCTTTGGAATCTTATGTTCAGTTCTTTTGCCTTATTCTTTCCTTCACTTTAGCTGCTTTAGGTTTAATATTATTGAGTCTCCTCTGACATCTATTTTGATGCTTTCCTTATTTCCTGCATTTTAAAATAACCCTTTACCTTCATCATGTGCAGCATCCTTGATTTTTTCCCTTCATCTCTTCAGTCATCTGTGTTCAATGCAACAAATCCACTTGCAAGATGGTCTCTCAATTCAGGTAGGATGTCCTTCAGGTCATACTTTGGCTTTTGCTCTGATTCTCTTTTCAACTTGATCTTGCACATGAACAATGCATGGTGTGTTCCACAGGCTGCTTCTGAGTGTCTTGACTGATGATATTGCTTCTTCATCTTTTTATATGTGCAATTTGATTCCATCTGGTGTAGCCCATGCATACTTTTGATTATGTTGTTGAGAAAAGTTTATTCTTATAGAATTCTGGCATGTGATCTCCAGGATTATTTCTGTTACCAAGGTCACCTTCACCCAATACTAGTACCTGTGTGTCTGATAGAGTGATGGAAGAGGACCTGTCTCAGGTTGGTAGGCACTTCAACCATGATTGAGAAGAACTGCTTTCTAAAATCTTAAGGATAAAAGTGAACAATATAGTTTTATAGACCTTAATTTGCATGGGCTCACGCAGAAAGAAAATGTTTGGGAAATGTTGATGGGAAACATATGTACAAGTGTGCTTAGGACAATCAAATGATGGATTTTTATAAGATTTGTAAGAGTCTCCCCATTAATAATAATAATATCTTCATTTTGCTGCATGATTCAAAATTCGAAGTCATAACTACAAATTTGCATTAGTCATCAGGACATAAGAGGTTCAGTATGGATCAGGGATCATGAGACACTGTGAAAGATGTGAAAAACGGAATGCTGGAAGATCAATATCCTCCGTGTTCATATTGTTCGTCGTCATTGAGTCGATTCTGATTTCTGGTTACCCCATGTGTGAGGAGAACTGATTCGTGGTATTCAAAGCTGTGGTCTTTTGGCATCAGATAACTAGGGCTGTCTTCTGATCACATCTGGATAGTCGCTTCAAACTGCCCACTTTTTGGTTAGCTGGTGAGTATTGGCGTCCCTCTGGGTTGTCTAGAGAAACAACCCCCGTGACAACACTCCTACATGTATAAGAAAGAGCTTGATATATATATATATATATTATATATATATATATATATATATATGCTTGATATCAAGAAGTGATTTTATAAGAAGAAGGAATCTCAGCCCTGAACTGCACCAGGAAGTCAAGGTTCAAAGAGACGAGAGGGCTGCTCATAGTTTCTCAGCTGGCAGCAGGGTTTGAACTCAGTATGCCGGTTCCAGGCAATAATCGCTTCTCCTTTCTGGGTTTTGCTGGTCTCTTCTTCCACAGCATGTTGGCCATGAGGTGTAGAAAGCTAAGCATCGGCCACATCACACACCTTCCCCTTAGTGTCTATGGTTTTCTTCTTGCCAGAATTCAAGCTGCCACTGGGTTCAGTTCTTGACCTGGGCTTGGAGGAGTAGAACAGACTGAAGATGGAGGATAAAAACACTGGCATCAGGGTCTTGGCAGGAACCTTGATAAAGGAATCAGCTCACCTCCCCAAGAGTCACAGCCATGGGGAAGGGGTTGCAAAGGCAGGTAGTAAGGTGGGATTTAGGGGTACCTCTTGGTTGGATTGCAGCTCAAAGGGATTGAGAAGGTGATATTACAGATGTGAAACTCGAGTCTATAATCAATCTTGGGAGGAGAGACAGCAAAAAAGCAGGGAGAAAACCTGCTCATCCACCTCTCTCCTAGCTCACCTGTGAGGCTGGTAGGCCTTGAACTTGACACACACCGACTGCCCTTTAAGTTCAAATCTCTCATCCTCATGATGTCATACCTGACACTTGGGTGGTAAACGGCCTGTGTCCTCTGAGCTCCTGTGTCTCTGTATTTATTTGTCTTTTGTCTCTCTTTTGCAGCATGCATTAGCATGCCAATTGTTTCCTAAATCCCAACTGTTCAGCTCTGCCAATGGTGAATGAATGAGAAACAACAAACCACTTTAAAAGTGGATTTGGGGGTGGGGAAAGGATTTGAAATCGATTTAAAGTGAAATTCTTTCTCAACTTAAGTATTCATGTCAAATTAGGTGACTGAATACTTTTACTTTGATGAAAAACGATCTTCCTTGTAATTTTCTCTTTGATCCATTAATGATTTAGAAATGTGCTGCTCAATGTGTCCAAGTGTCTGGTATCGCTGTTTTTATCTGTAGGACAATGTTATTGTGATTTGAGACACACTTCCTATGATTTCGGTTCCTTCAAATTTATTGATTAAAAAAAATTGCCCAGGACATGGACTATTCTGCTATTGTTGACTTGATTAAAACTAAAACATTAAAAAAACAAAACAAAACAAAAAAACCCAACCACCTAGACTCACTGCCATCCAATTAATTGACTCATAGTGACCCTATTTCAGGGTAGTATGTAACTGTGATTGTAGGTTCCTGACTGTAAGTCTTTACAAGAGGAGGAAACCTCATTCCTCCTGAAGAGTGACTGTTGGGTTTGAACTGCTGACCAAGACATGATGTACTGTGTTGCCAGGGCAAGGCTCTTTCTACAGCCATTAGATATTGCTGGTTGATAGCGTTACGTAATTCTTCCATATTCATTCTGAGAGTGGCTTGACATTCATTCTCTTGTAGAACTGAGATTTATCTAAAACCCCTTTCAGCCCTATCAGTTTTTTTTCTTTTTTTTTGGGCATCACTGCCCTCTGGTTGTGGAAGTAGGAGGCCCAACCCCACTGCTGGAATTGAACCTCCAACCCAGTGGGCCGCAGTCCTGCGCATAACCACTACGCCACCGGGACTCAGCCCAATAATTTATAAATTTTTTTTTGTTTGTTTTTGGGGCATCACTGCCCTCTGATGGTGGGAGTAGGAGGCCCAGTCTTGCTGCTGAATTTGAACCTTCAACCCAGTGGACCGCAGTCCCGTGCATAACCACTACGCCACCAGAGCTCAGCCCAGTTTTTTATTTATGCATTTCAATCCTTTGCTTTTTGGTGTATACACATTTAGGAATTAAAATGAAAATACAACCAAGGGCTGAGCCCCGGTGACGTAGTGGTTGCGCGCGGGACTATGGCCCACTGGACGGAGGTTCAATTCCAGCAGTGGGGCTGGGCCTCCTACTCCCACCGCCGGAGAGCAGTGATGCCCCCCCCCAAAAAAAAAAACAAAAACAAAAACAAAACAAAACAAAAAGAGTAAAGCAGTCCCAAAGAAAAATCTGCATACCTTGATGAAAGTAAAACATTTCCCAAAGAGAATCTCTATGTGAAAGATGGCTTCATTGTCTTGGTATGAAGTCCTACCAAACACATAAAGAATGACATCAATTTCATACAATTTCTTCTAAAAAGTATAAAAGTGAGTATAAAAGTGAGTATAAAAATCTCAGCTGATTTTTTGTGTGACTTCGCTGCCTTGGTGGGAGTAGGAAGCCTAGGGTTGCTCCTGGAGAGCTGCTGCTGGATTTGAACCGTCAGCCCTGTGGGCCGCGGTCCCGCACACAACCATTACGCCACAGCCTCAGCCTCAGCTGATTTTATGATACAAATAGAACCCTGATACCAAAACCAAAGACAGCGCGCGCGCGCGCGCGCACACACACACACACACACACACACACACCCCACAAAATTCCAGACTAATATCACTTAGGAACCTAGAAGCAAAATTTACAATAAAATTTTAGCAAACTAAGAAGAATTATGCAAGCCTCTCTCCCCCCTTGGAGACACTACCGGCAAGACACAAAGCTGACTGACTCCCTGCGAGACATCCCTGAGGAGAAGCCACATAGACCTATCTGGATGCAGCCAGAACCATGGACCTGGGGAAGCCACATAGAGACCCCTGCCAGCATGGAAATACAATGCCACTGGGTCCCACTGGCCTGTGATCGTCCTGCATTTGGCATCATTGCATGTGCTTCATCAGTCAGAAGAGAACTTTATAGATCGGTATCAGACATGTGGGCTAATATCGGACTTATGGGCTTGGACTGACTGGGTTAGGGACGCATTCTTAATATACAATCACCCTTTATATTGAATGCTTTTTTCAATATACACAAACAAAAATAAAACAAAACAAAAAGCAACAACAAAAAGAAGAATTATTTCCTCATGACTCAATGGGATTTATTCTAAGTATACAAGTTTGGGCCAACATTTGAAAACTGGTCAATGTAATCTACCATATTAATAGCCTAAAGGACAATAAAAAGTCATTTCAGCTTATTAATTGATGCAAAAATTTTGAAAACAATCTAATGCCCTTTAATGACAAAATTGTCATCAAACTAGCACTAGAGTAGGACTTCTTCCACTGATTAAGAAGATCTGAAGATGGGCTGAGCCCCGGTGGCGTAAGTGGTTGAGTGAGGAATTGCAGCCCGTGGGCTTGGCGGTTCAAATCCAGCGGCGGCTCTCAGGAGTGGCACTAGGTAGCGCCCACGACCACCAGAGGCAGTGATTCCCACAAAATAAATAAATAAATAAAATTAAAAAAAAGAAGATCTAAAGAACTTGACAACGAACATAATATTTAATGGTGAAAAATGAACGTTTCCCCCTAAAATTGGATACCAACAAGGATGTCTGTTCTTGACATTTTTGCTCAACAGAGCACTGGGGAATTCTACTCAGTGTCATAGAGCAAGAAAAGGAAATGAAAAGGACACAAATTAGAAAAAATAAATAAAATTGCCCTTGTTGGATGATGGATATAATACCTACCTAGGAAATTCCTAGGGATATTAAAACAAATAAGCAAACAACCTTCTAGAACCAGTAAGTTAAATTCCTCAGGTCTCAGGATACAAGATCAACACACAAAAAATCAATTGGATTTCAATATACTTACAATGTATATATTAAAACTGAAATTAGAAATATAATACCATTTGCAATTGCTCCAAAAGAAAATGTAATATCAGTTATAAATCTCACGAAACATATACAGGTACTTAAAATTGATTAGAGAAGGTAAATAAAACCTAAATAAATGGAAACAAAGTACATATACTGTATTTTTGGAATAGAAAACTTTAACACAGTAATGATATCTCTTCTCCTACTTGATTTATAAGTTTGACACAATTCCTATCAAAATAAGGGGGGGGGGAGGAAGCAATAGAACTTATTATGGTGATGTATATAAAACCTTTTAAAAAGCGATTTAGGGGCTGAGCCCCAGTGGCGTAGTGGTTGTGCGCAGGACTACGGCCCACTGGGACGGAGGTTCAATTCCAGCAGTGGGGCTGGGCCTCCTACTCCCACCAGGGCCTCCTACTCCCACCACCGGAGTGCAGTGATGTCCACCCCCGCTCCCCCCAAAAAGCGATTTAACTTATGAAAGCATAAGATATGCGAATATTGTATCAGGATACTACTAAAAATTGAAAATGAAAACAAACTTGACCTATGGTTGTAATAGATGGAGGAGGAGGAAGAGTTGTTGCTTAGGCGGACATTGAGTTAATTTTAATAGTGGTGGGACAATTTGGAGAGGGATATCTATAATGGTTGTATTAATGAAGAGGATAACCAATGACATTAAATTATGCATATGGAGGTTGTTGATTGTTTTGTGTGTATTTTTGCCACAATTAAAAAAACATGAACAACAATGAATAAAAGGAAGAGAAAACTGTGGTAAAGATTGTACAATGTGATATGATTGAATAAAATGCCAATAACACTATTTTTGAAATCATTTTATTGGGGGCTCTTAGAATTCTTGTTACACTGCCTACATCAATTGTATCAGACATATTAGTACAAATATTGCCATCGTTCTTTTCTAGACATTTGCTTTCTATTGAACCCTTGGGATCAGCTCTTCTTTTCCTCCTCCCTAACTCCCACCCTCGTGACCCCCTACATAGATTATAGATTGCTATTATTTTCTTTTTGTTTTTTTTGGCATCACTCCCCTCTGGTGGTTGTGGGAGCTACCTTACACAGTGCTGCTCCTGAGAGCCCACTGCTGGATTTGAACCGCCAAGCCCGCGGGCCCCAGTCCTGCACTTAATCACTAAGCCACCGGGGCTCAGCCCTATTATTATTTTCATATCTCACATCGACTGATGGTCGTCCTTCTTCTCTGGTTTCTGTTACTCTTCCCCATGGAGGGGGCAATCACATGATCAAAAGATACTAACAAAAATGTTTGTCGACACAGGCAAGTTTATTTTAACTTTAGATGGAAAGTCACAGCTCCTAGACTAGCTATAATTTTTTTAATTAAATACTTTTATTGGGGGCTGTGGTGAGTTTGTGATGTCAGTTTCATGATTGGGATGTAGGGGTGGAGTCTGGCCTGTTAATCTGGAGAGAGCCAATGAGTAGCTGATGAGGCCTCTGTGTGGGCATGGCTTTTTCCCGAGAACCCTGGGAAGTCTTGCGGTATTTCACAAGTGGAGAAGAGAGACTTGACTCTCAGTCTCTGGGAGTCAGTCTCCAAGACGACGTCGAACTACTGACAGGACAAGATGGCAGCATCAAAGGAACTGAAGGAGCCGGAGGAGAAGCCACACGGTCTTACCCTGATGAACCAGACCTCTGAAGCTGGAGAAGCACGTAGAGACCCCTGCCAGCGCTGCATTGCTTCTACCACCACAGGATGCTGTTGATGGACCCTGAGCCCTGGAAGTGAGGAGCCAGGGGTAGACCCCCACCAGCACCGGGATTCTGCACCCACTGGCCTGTGACTTCGTGAGTCGAAAGGAGAGATCATAGACTGGTATTGGACATATGGGCTAATGATGGATTTATGACCTTGGACTGGACTGGGTTGGGTGGTTTCTCAATGTTCCATTCCTCTTGTATATAAACCTTTCCCTTATATCCATATGCGTGTTTAGGAATTTGTTTTTCTAATCTACCCACACTAACATAGGGACTCCTATTATAATCCATGCACTCATCTATTGTGTCAAGCACATTTATTTGTACATTTGCTGCCATTCTCTTTCATTCTAGGGGAGCCCTTGATATCAGCTCCTCATTTCCCCCCCCCCCTCTCGCCCTCCCTTCCTCATGAACACTTGATAAATTTTAATTATTATTTTCATATCTTACCTCATCCTCTGTTACCTTTCACCCACTTTTCTGTTATTTGTTCCCCTGGGAGGGAGTTATATGTCGATCCCTGTGATGGATTCCCCCTTTCTCCCTCCATCTTCCCCTTATCCTCTTGATATCTCTATTCTCACTGTTGGTCTTGAGGGGTTTATCTGTGTATTACGGGCTCTTATCTGTAGCAGTGTAGCTCCTGGTCAAGTCCAATTTGTAAGATAGAATTGAAGTCATGATAGTGGGGAATGAGGAGGAAGCATTAAAGAACTAGAAACTATGTTTCATCGGTGCTATACTGAACCCTGACTGGCTCCTCTCTTCCTTGTGACCCTTCTTTCTGTAAAGGGATGTTCAATTGTCTACAGATGGGCTTTGGGTTTCCATTCTGCGGTCCCCCTGCACCCCCAATTCACGTTGGTATGTCTTAGATGTCTGATGCCTGTCTTAGATGCCTGATATCTGATCACACAGGCTGGTGTGCTTCTTCCATGTGGGCTTTGTTGCTTCTCAGCTAATTGGCCAACTTGTTTATCTTCAAACCTTTAAGACTTCAGATGCTATTTTTTTCTTTCTTTTTTTTTTGGGGGGGGGCATCACTGCCCTCTGGTGGTGGGAGTAGGAGGCCCAGTCTTGCTGCTGGATTTGAACCTCCAACCCGCAGTCCTGCGCAGCTATACCTTTTCATAGCCAGACACCATCAGCTTTCTTCACCACATTTGCTTATGCACCCATTTTGTCTTCAGTGATTGTGTCGGCAAGGTGAGTATCATGGAATGCCAGGTTTTCAGAACAAAGTGTTCTTGCATTGAGGGAGCACTTGAATAGAGGTTCGATATTCATCTGCTACCTTAATACTAAACCTATAAATGTATGTACATAGATCTATTTCCTTATTGTCATATAAAAATAGAGTTACATATGAACATGCATGTATTTAGACTGCTATAAATGCCCCTTGCCTCCTAGTTCATTCTTTTTGTAAATTAAAAAAATTTTTTTTAGTTCATTCTTCTATTACCTTTTACTTTCCTCTGGTCCCACTATCATGCTCAGCCTTCATTTGGGTTTCAGTAATTCCTCTCGGTTATATTGCCCTCGATCAAGCCCTCCCAGGCATACAAGCTAAATATTTTAAGAACATATTTACACACCTGAATTCACAAATCTAGACTATATAAAGAACTCTTAAAATGCAGCCTGAAAACACCATGCAATTTTTTTTTTTTGGCGACTCCGCCCGGACCCGTCACAATGCAATTTTTAATGTGGACAAAAGAAAGAAATCATTAATACTTAGCATAATGAGTGATTAGATTAATCCAAATGAAAACCCCAATGAGTCACATCTCTCAGAAAGGCTAAAAGAGGGAAAACACCACATGCTGGTAAGCATGAGGAAAAAGGATTTCTCAGACACTATAGCATGAGCAATAGCCCATTCACGTTGGAAATAGGGCTCTTAGACTGGTGAACACATGTACCACAAAACCAAACCAAAGCAAGAACGTGTCGATCTTGCCTTAAGGAGACTAGACTTCCTCGAGGGTTTCCTGTGGGAGTAGACAGCCTCCTTTCTGTCTCCCACAAGTAAGTGCTCACATTGGGGGTAACAAGAAGCCCCACACACCAGCCACGATGCCACCAGCACTCTCTGTGTCCCCTGCTGCTGTTGGGCGCCCCTGAGGCAGCCCTGACTCAGTGACACACTGCTTGCTTGCTCCTGTGCCAGCCTCTTCTTTACCAAGGCAGTGTCCTGATCTAGGGAACGGTTTCTCCTGAAAACATACCTGAGACGAAGTTTACTCATCCTTGTTTCTAAGGTGCGTTCTGGTTAGACTGCTTCCAAACTCGATCTGTTTTTGCTTCTGGTGGTCCATGGGACTTCAATATTCTTTTCTAACCCGGCATGTAAATGTATTGATTCTTCTGCAGGACTCTGTATTCGTTGTCCGGCTTTCACTTGCATACGAGGTGATTGGAAATACCATGGCTTGGGCCAGGTGCACTTTAGTTTTTAAAGTGACACCTTTGCTCTCAATATTCAAGAGGCTTTCTGCAGCAGACTTGCCCCGGGCAACACAGCACTCAATTTCTTGACTGTTCATGAGCATTGATTATGAGTCTAAGAAGAACGAAACCCTTGATAATTTCAATATTTCTCTGTTTGTTGTGAAGTTGTTTATTGGTCCTGCTGTGAGGCTTTTTGCTTTCTCTACATTGAGTTGAAATCTGTACAGAAAGCAGTATTCTTTGATCATCATCAGTAACTGTTTTCAAGTCCTGTTGATTTTCAGCACGGTTGAGTCCTCCATGTGTTAAGGTTATTAATGAACCTTGCTCCAATTTTGATGCCTGTTTTTTCTTTATTTGGTCTAGTTTCTAGGATTATTGGTTTAGCATGGAGAGTTGATATGGTGAAAGGAGACAACAATGATACATTCCTTTCCTGATTTTCAGTTGTTATATCCCCTTCTGCTTTTTGAATGACTGCCTCTTCATTTGTGTATAAATTCCACATGCGCACAGCAAAGTTCTGGAATTCCTAGTCTTCTCAATGTTACTTGTAGTTTGTTATGATCCACAACATTGGAAGCCATTGCATTGCCAATAAAACACAAGTAAACATTTTTCTGGTATTCATTCTCTGCTTTTTGCTATGATTCAGCTGATATCAGCAATGATATCCTCTGTTCTACAACGCCTTCTGAATCTGATCTGGATTTATGGAGGCTCCTTGTCAGTGCAATGTTGCAAGTGTTATTGAATTATCTTCAGCAAAATTTTACTTGCATGAGATATTAAGGGTATTATTTGATAGTTTTATATTCTATTTGGTCATATTTCTTTGGAATGGACACACTTAATGGGTCTCTTCCAGGTAGCTGTCCTTCAAATTTCTTGGAATGCACTTACTATACCAGCCTGCAATTGTACTCTTGGATATGCATGCCAAAGAAATGAAAAAATAAAACTGTATTCACACAAAGCCCTACACATATTAAAATGAAGTAGAAAACTCCAGGGATCAGTCCTGCTACCAAAGCAATAGTTAAAACTGATTTGGAGCCTATTTGGGCATTTACTTTCAATCAGGATAGAACCTGATGATGAGAGGCTGCCGACTGACTTTAGATGAGGAAAGTCAACAACCATGCTCCACTTCTCTGCCCTTCTGGGAGTGTGGAATGGCAGATCACATCATGCAGGCAGTGAAGGCTGTGTCATCCAGGAACTTGGGTTGCACAGTTTACACAAAAGGCTTAGTCTGGAGTTGTCCTGAGGGATCAGTGAAGACCATTGCTGTGGTTTCAAACCTTTCCTAGCAGTAATGGCTTAAACCGTCAGTGTAGTTGTGTGTGTGTGTTTGTGCAAAATCAGACAGGCCATTATCTGATTCTAGACATAATGCAGCAAACTTAACTAATCACACACAATTAAAATATGCACCTGGCAAAAATAGTTTGGAAAAGTCACTGCCTTCATCAAATAGCATCAGGAACCTCTGAGGAGAGAATCAGATTTTCAGAATCACCACTTTATGATGCCATGTCCAGTCCTCACAAACAAACAAAATAAACAAACCACAACTTAGAAAGAAGAATTTGATGGAAGCCAGTCTTACCCATAGCAACCTTGCAGGACATGGGGAGGATGAAGCTAAGAGGACAATTTTGTACACAGTAGCAGCATTTTTTTTGGGGGGTGGGGGTGGGGGGAGGCATCACTGCCCTCTGGTGGTCGTGGGAGCTACCCAGCCTTGCTTCTGGAGAGGCGCCGCTGAATTTGAACCGCCAAGTCTGTGGGCCACAGCCCTGCACTTAACCACTACGCCACCGGGGCTCAGTTCAAGAAGACAATTTTGTATAGTACAAGTTGTACCAGGGATGAGTCTTGGATTTATCAGTATAATCCAGAGAAGAAGGTCCAATAAAAAGCAGTGACTGAAGGAACCTTCTGGGCCAGTCACATTCAAGGTATAGGGGTCAACGCAGAAGACTGTGGTGACTGGGAGCTTCCAACAGGGGTATATATATATATATATATATATATATATATATATATATATACACACATGTATATATATTCCTAGCATCACTGCCTTGGTGAGAGTAGGAAGCCCAGCCTTGCTCCTGGAGAGCTGCTGCTGGATTTGAACCATCAACCCTGTGGGCCGCAGTCCCGCACACAACAACCAGGGCTCAGCTAATCTTGCTATATTTTTTGAAAGGACACAGGATGATCAGAGAGTCATCTTACGAAGACATAGTCAGACAACCAAAGACTCTATCGGTGACAGAAAGGCCAGGAAAGTTGCACCAAGGAATGCTCCCCCTTGCCAACAACGCCCCTGCCCTTTCTTTGCAGGTGGTTGGTGTTAGCGACCTCACACACAACAGAAGGAAGCATTGCTGGGCCCGGCGTTGTCCTCACAGCGAGTCGCATGCCTGAGTCCTTTGTTGCAGCCACCGTGTCAATCCACTCTGTCACGGGCCTCCCTCTCCTTTGATGCCCCTCCAGATGACCGAGCTTGAGGTCCCCTTCCAGGGACTGGTATCTCCTGACCGCCTGTCCCAAGCAGGGAAAGTGAAGTCTTGCCATCCCTGCCCCTAACGAGCACTCTGATCTTCCTTCTTCCAGAGCAGACTGGTGTGTCCTTTGAGCAGCACTTCCAATATTCTTCTGGAACACCACAATTCCAACGCATCCATTCTTCTTGAGTCTTCTTTAGTCAAGGTCCAACTTGTACATGCCTATGAGGCAATGGAATTTACCATGGCCTGAGTCAGATGAGCTTTATTGTTTATTCAGTAAATTAAAAAACCCATTTTATGGAAGGCTTGTTCAACTCTTACTACAATATATACATTCATCCATTGTATCAAGCGCATTGATACATTTATTGCCATTATCATTCTCAAAATATTTTCTTTTTACTTGAGCTCCTCATTCCCCCCCCCCCCC
>PVJH01024934.1:0-32348 GCA_004026705.1 Nesogale talazaci | reverse complement strand
GTTCAAATCCAGCAGCAACTCTCCAGGAGCAAGGCTGGGCCTCCCACCCCCACCCCCGAAAAAAAAAGTACCATAGCTTGCCGGAAGAACAAACAAATGAATGTTGGGCAAAGTACAGGCAGAATACTCCTTATAAGCAAAGATAGTGAGACTTCGCATCTCTTGTGCTTTGGACACGTTATCAGTAAGTGAATAAAAGGAAGATTCTCAAGGAGAGGGATTGGACCCCATGGCTCCAACAATGGACTCTAACGTGGGAAAGATGGCATGGATCGTGCAGAAGCAGGCAATATTCCTTCACTGGTCCATGGGATTACTGTGTGTCGGAATGAACTCGATGGCCCCTAATCACCACGACAAGACCTGCGGTGGCATGTCAGCTTTTATCTCTGCAACAATGACCCCATATTGCTATGACTTTACAGTCCTGTCTATCCGTCTGCTGTGGTTCTCAACTCTTCCAAGTCTGTGTCTCTGCCTCAATCAACTTGCCTGTCATTTGTCACCCTTTATACTCAGTTCCAAGTCAACAAACTATAAGACTTAAAATAATTTCTTTTTAAGAGCTCCCCGCCACCAAGTGAATGCTGACTCATGGTGACCCAGTAGGACAGAACAAAACTGCCCCTGTGAGTCTGAGACGAGAACTCTTTATGCGTGTAGAAAACCCTGTCTTTCTCCTGTGGGGCAGCTGGTGTTTTCGAACTGCTGGCCTTGCAGTTAGCAGCTCACAGTGACCACTCTGCCACGACTTACGGAATGACAGAAGGAAACCTTTTGTGGACAATGTCTTCCTTGAGCACCCTTCCTGGGCTGCTCGAATGCTAACCCAGATTTCGGCAGAGTTTCCAGACTCAGACAAGACTAGGATGAAAAGCCCAGTCACTTGATTCAGATGAGCAGTCAATGAAGACGCTGTGCACCATACAGCCTGATGCACAGCCTCTCCTGGCCATGACACTGACTGGGCAGCCTTCCCATCCCTGGGCATGGGCTTGCCACGAGTCAGGGACCCCGTGGGTAATAATTAACAACACAGCTTTTTGTAACTCACAACTTTTGGCTTCTCTCACGGCTGTGCTCCAGATGGAGGCACCTGCTGTAAAGCCAGTTCAAGCCAGTGCAAGTTGTGACTGACGAAGCAAAACTTGAACAGACCCAAAGTTGCAAAATGTGAGTGGCTGGACCACTAGCTGGAGTGAGGAAAACGATGGCCCAAATCCTGGCACAGAGATACGGAAGCACACTGCCTGGCACTGGGTGATCGCTAGAAGCAGGCCACGCAGGGCAGTGTGGTCAGTGCCCTCATAGAGGCAGGCATGGCTGCTTGAGTCTTGGCACATTAAGCGTGCTTGTTGCTAGGTAATAAACAGCAATGCTCTGTTTATTCTAAGAGGAAGAATACGTGTCTCGCAGGACACTGACCTAAAATGTTTCCCATTACACTTCGCGCTGAAGTTTGCCCATATTTTTTAAAATTTGGATCCATTCCAGTGCCACTCTGTGGGCCGCGATTTCACCAGCTGAACTGGTTTCAAAGCCCTGGGTAAAATTGCCTTGATATAATGATAACGGACAGGATATAGCAATATTAGTGACACTATTCACACCAGGGTGTGGGGCGGCAATGGGTTTACCAATGGTCTGCCAACAGTTCAAGCCCATCAGCTGCTCCTTGGGAGCAATCTTAAGACATTCTTAGGAACAGTCCCAGCTTGTCCTTTAGGACTTTTGTGAGTCAGAACTGGCTCACCTCAGCAAGCTATCAAAGAAGTGAAAGCTACGTGCCGTGGGGTGTCCCGGTGGGGATGTTGTGCCAAAGCTGTGTAGAACTTCAAGCCTTTTTCAAGTCCCTGCTAACTGCTCAAAGTCTGAAGTTAAAAACCACCATCTGCTTTCTGTTCTCTTCCCGAGTTCCTCAGACACTCTGCTGAACAGTTCTACCCTGCCCCATAGGGCTGCGCTGAGTCAGCCTCGACTTGGGGGCAGAGAGCTGGGTTTGGGGGGTGTATGTTTTCAGGAGAGGAGAGCACAAATATACTACGAGGCCTAATGAAGATCTCACAGGCCTGTTTCTTTTGTGGGGAGAAGAGAGGTTGACCCTGCATATCTCAGATCACAAACTTACCATCAATTGCAAACTTCTCCACGGTGGTTTCTCCACAGACGTGGCATTTGCTCGGACTCCTTGTCTTGACTTTCGCACCATGCTTATGGAAACCAGACACCTCAGTCACGGGCAAGCGACTCCACAAACCATAGTCCAAGGAGGCGAACACAACCCTGACCACTGCCATCAAGTCAAGCCCGACTCGGGAGAAGCGCCCCTGGGAGTTTCCAAGCCGGGGATTCTTTATGGGAGTACAAAGCCTCGTCATTCTCCCTTGAAGCAACTAATAGTTTTGAACTGCTGACCTGGCAACCACACTCACATGAGTAACTACACCACCACCAGTGGTTATTGGGTGGAGAGTGCCAATTCAGGAAGAAAACACTGAGCCAAACCAAAATCAACTGCACTCAAGTCAGTACCATCCACAATCAGGTCATTTCAGACTCAGGAGCCCCACAGAGTTTTCCATGGATGATTGGTTGATTGATTGATATAGCTATCTAACTATTTCTTTAACTAAGGTGGGGGGTAGTGTGGAATGCCCAGATCTTTCTTCCCAGCTGCCTATAGACAGAAGGAGCTCTGATGGCCTAGCGGGATGCGAGTTGAGCTGCTAACTGCAAGGTCATCTGTTCAAAACCACTCTGGGCACTCCACGGGAGTCCTTAGCATCGCGAGCAATTGGAATGTGCTCAGTGGCCAAACCACCCATCCTTCTGTTCTGCTCACAGGCTAACGCTTAAGCACTTGTCCCGCTCTGAGGCACCATTCAGGAGCTCCTCTACGCTACCATAAGGTCATTTGCCACTTTCTCAAATCCACTTGGGAGATGAGGACTTCTGTGCCTCCCACTTTAGGTAAAAGAGTCAGAATGCAGTCTCTGGACACGAGGACTCTCTGCAAGGACACACACACACACTCAGGAGGGACAGGGCTTCATGGACGCCAAAACACTTTTTTGTTTGCTTGCTTGCTTCATTAAAAGATCATTTAACTCCTACTTCCACCACCGGAGAGCAGTGATGCCCAAAAAAACAAAAACAAAAACAAAAAAAACAAAAGATCATTTAAGAATTCTTTTTTAAAAGCTCTGAATTTTTAAGACATTTTCTTTTCCCCAGCGACATCTCATCATTTATCTTAGATTTCAACCTATTCTTATTGGGTTAAAAAAAATGTACAGGAAATTGCCTGGAAACAATGAATGAATGTGTACCTCTTTTTAAATTAAAAAAATATATATTATTGGGGGCTCTTAAAACCCTTACAATGATCCATACATCAATTGTATCTGTGCTGCCAGCTTTCTTCTCTAGACATGTACTTTCTATTTGAACTCCCTTTTTACCTCACACCCACCCTCATGCCCCCTTGATAAATTATAAATTATTATTTTCATATCTTACACATACCATTCTCTCCTATCCCCCCATGGTTTCTGTTGTCTGTCCCTCTGGAGGGGGTGGGCATGTCCTTGCTTAATCAGAAGAGCCCAGAAAATGTCCAGGAGCCAAAGGCAAAACTTTGTATTTGAGTCAGAGAGGAAAATAAACTATGGCCCTTAAATTGTTTTCGGCCCTTAAATTCCCTATTCAAAAATATACATAAACATATAGAATGATATCAATGAAACAGATCTCAACACGGAAAGGAAAGAAATCAATACTTCCAACTTCAAACACGCATTTCCCCAATTACTTAATGAACCTCTTCAAACAGGTCTATGCCTCCTTCTATTATTATATGGTCAAAATGTGTCACAACAAAACTTTGGAACATCGGAGACAATAAGTAAGGAAATGCCAGGAAGATATAAAATCTATTTCAGGGAACCAAGGATAGATTGTATTTATTTTTCTATCCAAATGCATAGGAATAAGTAAACTAGCAAATTAAATAGACAATTGCAAAAAGAAACATATGCAGATGCTTCCAAGAGTGTAGGGAAAATTCTATGATCTTGTCATTTCATTTTCCCATGAACCTTCAGAAGCAGCTCATCTATAACTTTCAGATTGCAATTCTTCAAGATAAGGTCTTCAAAGTTTACCACTTCCTCCAAACCAATAAAAAGTTATTTCCTTAAACAGAGTCAGCGTCAAGTACTCCCCCTCCCCCCAAAGTAAAAACCACATTCCTACTGGATGTTTTTAACCCCCAGAAGCTGACACAGCTCCGGGTATGTTACACAAAGAAAAAGGCCACGGTCAGTTCTCGTCAGCTCTGTCCATCACTGCCTGGGATATGGCTCCAAGGCCACAATGTCATTCTATTTAACTAAGCTCCATTTCCTTGACTTTAAAATAGGTATAGTGCTTGTCCTCGCTTTTCTCCAGGAGTGTTATAACAAGACAGATAAGATAATGCATTTAAAAGCTTAAGGCAGGAAGTCCTATACAAATATAAAGATATTGCCAATAGACATTTTGGGGGGAAATCATTTCCATGCAGACCACCATTCCGTGCCTCAGGAACAGAAAAGATTGCTGAGTGTGGCATTGGAGGCTCAGGTTCGAGTCTCAGCTCGGCCACTAACTAGCTCCCGGCCCTGGGATACCTCTGTCTCCTTACCTGTAAATTTTCCACCTTGCCAAAATTAGCTCAAGGCCGAGAACGCCAAGAATTCTACAAACTTGAAGAGTCAGATGCATCGAGCACATCAGGTCTCAACCTGTGGGTTGCGACCCCTTGGGGGGGGGGGGGGTGCGTCGAACAACCCTTTCACAGGGGTCATCTAAGACCATCAGAAAACACATAAATATTTCACAGTATATAAGTACATAGTGTTTCTGTGACGAATCACTATGTTTTCATTATGTTCAATGATGATACAACAATGAAAATACGTCCGGTCTATCAGATATGTACAGGATGATTCATGACAGTAGCAAAAAGTCAGTGACGAACTAGCAACGAAGATAAGGTTACGGTTGGTGGCCACTGCATCATGAAGAGCTGGATGAAAGGGGGGCAGCCTTAGGAACGTGGAGAACCACTGATCTAGCAGCAGGATTTGAATCAGGGCAGTTGATGTCAACTGCCAATGAAATCAGAATCTCCCTCAATACCGCCAAGAGACCGGAAACCAACAGCGAGGTGTAGAGAGACCTTCCAGGAGGACTCAGAAGAATTCAGTCCTCTAGTTGGCTGATTACTTAGAAAAATGGAGGCTCTCAAAAAGGGAGCGAATAGCAGTGGGTTAGACCCCTTCAGAGGGCCACATTTCCCCCATTCCTGGTGAATGTTGCTGCTGCTGCACCATCCGGTGGGTCCAGCTCCCCAGGCCCCCTGCTCCGTCCCCTCGGAGCGCTGGCTATGACAGAGAGGACACAGGCAGAGACCCAGAATGCAGCAGAGGGTGGGTGGGAGAGAGCAGATCAACACGCAGCAAATTGGTTGCCTGGTAATCAAAACCGAAAACAAGGTATCTCCGAAGACAGAGGAAGAAGGCCTCCATTTGCACCCAGGCTTTAATCCCACACCAACCAGCCGCCAAGCACATGGGGAGAAAGGGGAGCACCTAGTTCTGGCTCGCTATTCCTTCCCCTACCCTCCCCCACCCCCAATGTTGTCACTCCCAGCCTTGGCCCTTATCTTACAACTGCTTTCTCAACTGCCCTGGCAATAACGAAGGACCTGCAAAAAGGGTGTGGGAAATGAGAGCGAAGAGATAGGAGGTTTTCTCCCTTTTTGAAGCCCCCTGGCCCATGGTCCGCGTTACAAAGTTAGACTGAACAGAAACCATGTGACATAGTTTTTGTTCTCCCTGTAGAAAATGTCCCTTGTTCAATGACAGGGATGCCAATGTACATCTCAGAGCCAACAAAATGGGAGGGTGTGTGCTGATTCTTCCAAGAGGAGACACATTCACAGGAGAGGGCCACACTCTTCTCAGTGGGGGGTTTCCTCCCCTGCCACGAGTGAAAGTCACTAGAGACTCATTGCCATCCACCAGACCTCACTGAAACATGAGACTCGGGCTATAAGCATAACCCTCAAGGAGACCCTTACCCTGGGAGAACAGCAAATGTGAAATGACGCATCCCCAAACAATTAGACGCATTCTTTTATATCCCTTTACACTAAGCTAATACACGAGTTAATGAAATATGCGACTTTCTTCTAGTTCTTAAATGATTCCTCACCCCCCTTCACCCCCCACAATCATGATCCCAATTCCACCTTACAAATCCGGCTAGACCACAGCATGTACACTGGTATAGATAGGAATTGGAAACTTGGGGAATCTAGGACAGATGATCCCTTCAGGACCAGTGGTGAGAGTGGTGATTCCAGAGGTGTGGAGGGAAGGTGGAGCAGAAAAGGGGAACCCATTACGAGGATCTGCATATAGCCTTTTCCCTGGGGTATGGACAACATGGAAGTGGGTGAAGGAAGACACTGGACAGTGTAGGATGTGACAAAGTAATAATAATTTATAAATTAGCTATGGTTCATGAGGGAGGGGGAGCAGGAAGGGAGGGGAAATATGAAAAGCTAATACCACATGCTTCAGTAGAAAGAAAATGTTTTGAGAATGATGATGGCAACAAATGTACAAATGTGCTTTGCATACAATAGATGTAGGTAATGATTGTGACAAGAGTTGTATGAGCACCAATAAAGTGATTTTTTTTTTAAAAAACCACGTGCAAAAAAAAAAAAATCAGACTATTTTCACTACACACTTCACTACGTATGATCTTATCCTTGAGTATCCTATCTGTCATTTATTTCGGCAACTACATACATCACAGAGTCCAGTGTTAGCCCACAGTAGTCAGAATGATTGGTCTACTATTGTTCCTTGTGATCGCAGAGGCTACTCCGAGGTCTAACTCTGGATGGCGCTGGTGTGCTAGTGCACATCCTACCCATTTCCACAGTACTTTTACAAACAAAGCCTCATGAAGAACACATTGTTCAACGGATCTGGAAACTGAGCTTTCCAAGGTCCATATTTGCCCATCTTTAAGAAATCATCGCAGGGTGAAATAAATGTAATGCCCTCTTCCTGACAAGGGCAGCAGCAAAGAACACACTGACCTTGGCCAAGTTCCCAAAGGTTAAGACAAATAGGAACGGCAAGAGTCGTTTGCTGGTCGTGTTTTTTTCGGTGGTGCTTCTCCCCCTTCTCCCCAGTAAGTACTGCCTATTTTAAATCACTCCCTGGATTTTCAAGCCGGAAAGAATGGAAATGCCTGGATAACACCAGCCACCTTCCGCCGCCTGCTTGCAAGCGCTTCATAAAGTAGTCCCTGTGGACACCAGTCCTACACAGCCTCGTCTTGGCCCGGGCAAATGTTGACCCATGTGTTCCAGCAAAGCCATGAATACGCTGAAGGTCAAACAAAACCCGGTTTATTTCCAATCAGAAAGGAAGTCTGCGGTTTCTGGGAGGTGGCCCCCAGCTCAACCTTGACTCGGGGTGCGCGCTCTGAGGCAAACTAAGCAAGAGCTGGCAGCACCCTCCGTTTCGTCAGAGGGATGGTACTGAGAACAGGGGGCCAGTGTGCGCACAGTCCGTGCTCACGTCTTCTTCCTTCTGCCCTGGCTTTTCTCCTCCACGGATGCCCAGCGTGTGGGCGGGGGAAGAATGGGTCTTTCAAAGGGCTTCCAGAAATAAAACAGGCGCACACAGATGTTTAAAGCACTAACGTCGCCACCAATCAAGCTTTACATGGAATCCAAAGTATAGACATTTGACGTAGGTGAGGGCTGCTTTGGTATTTCTAAGTTCCTGAACATGTTCCTCTCCCAGGTGAACGGTGCCCTATGTGATAAGGTACTAAAGGAAATGGGAAAATATTAGGGGGGCGGAGAGGAAGCGAGGGAGGGTAAGCTTTTTCATACTTTCCACAAAAAACTGGAATTCAGGTCTACCATCGTTGGCAACACATACAACAAACACCACGTTGTTTCTCTTTCTGCCTTTGGCCTACTGAAAAAAGAGACCTCTAATTATCTTTCACAGGTGAAGAAACTGTACCAGAGATCAGTCCGGTTGGCGGATTCTCCCTGAGGATCACAAGGCCCCATCTTCTTCTGGTGGCCTGTGATCCAGAGAAAACTGGTGCGACCCAGCCCCAGGGAGTGCGTGCTCCCTTCACTCCTGTGACCTGCAGAACCCTGGTGCTGCAGTGGTTTGCAGGCTGGGCTGCAAAGGAAACTGCCCCCCATTTAGCCAAACCCCCAGCTGCTTTGCGAGAGAAAGACAGGGCGCCTGCTCCCAGGTAGCCACACAGCCCCTGAGAGGTGCATGACGGCAATTCTACTGTGTCCTCGTGGGTGGCTGGGAGTCAGAATGGCCTGGACAGCAGTGAGGAGCCGTGAAATGACACCTGGTCAATGCACCTCGAGCACAGCCACCACCTCTCATGGCCGTGGAAGCTGTGTGCTGCTATGAAGCACAACAGGGAGCAGGCCAAGCCTCTAGACGAAGAGGGACTAGAAAGGTAGGCATGGGGCTGCACCTCCAAAAACCTCAGCCACTGAAGCCCTTGCATCACAAAGGCCTGGTCTGCAACTCACTGATCATGGGGGCATGCAGGACCAAACAGTGTCCCCTTCCTTCACACACAGGGCCATCACACACCGGAACTAACTCCCGCCCAGCTAACAGCTCTGACCAAGCTGCAGCCCCACCCTTCCATTCAAATCAAGCTCAGCAGCCTTCTCCTCCAGAGCGCTTCTCTTGGTTACTCAGCGATCAACAGCCTGGCCCTCTCCCCTGAATTCCTCCTCTGGTGGGCTGCAAAGCGGAGCCCTTACATCTAAGTGTTTTAAAAGACAGGGAACCTGTTAATTAGGATCATTCATTCTGCAGAGCACCTAGCATACGAACTCATGAAAACATTCACAATTTATCAGATGGAGCGTGTAATTGCTTGGTAAATGAAGCGGTATCATCAGTGCCTCACAGTAAGAGAGCATCGGACACAGGATAAGGTCATAGCAGTAAACGTATACCACAGCACAGCAAAAAGCCATATCCACATGGATCGGGAATCACCAATATGCTTATGGAGAAAGAGAACCAAAAGGTCAAAATATATGCATTTTTTTTCTCAATATGAACTCCATCCAGGTCAAGGCACTATTCTAAACGATGGTGCCAGCCACTCCGTTCATCTCCAGGAATTTAGCCATGCAGGAGCAGTCTTTCTTACATTATTTACTGAAGAAAAATAGGTACCTGTTAAAGACCTTGTTAAGATTAGGAAACAAAAAGTCAGCAGCAAGCAAATCAGAATTGTCAGGGGGATGCCTAATGATTTTAGGCATCAAAATGTTTTATTGTGTTTCGATGCGCGGAATGACCGGCATTGTCGTAGCAGAGAAAGACCACACCACTCCCCTCCTGATCACCCAGTGAAGATTTCCCGGGCATTTTTCCTGCTCAAGGTTTGGCTACCCCTCACAAAACATTCTCACAATAGGCATATATTATCCTGCTGTGGCCTTCCAGACAGCCAACAAGCAAAAGAGTGCATCCCAAAACACTGTTGCCGTGACCTTTGCTCTTGACCAGTGTTGGCTTTGACCAGACCACTTCTACCTCTTGCTTTTTGGGTGTGTTGTCTTCATGGTCATACTGGTAGAGCTATGTCTTATCTTCTATTACAATTCTTTCAAGAGGTGCTTCAGGGCCTTGGTCGCACCTGTTTAACATTTCCATCGAAAGCTCAGTTCTTGTCTGCGACTCATCTGGGTACGAAAGTTTGGGCAGCCATTGAGCAGAAAGTTTGCTCAAGCTTAATTTTTCTGTTAGGATCGTATGAGTTGAACCAAATGAGATTGTTAGGGTGTGGGCTATTGTTTCTGCTGTGAACTGTCAGTCTTTGCCAATGAGCAAATGTTTCCTCACAAACTGATGGCCTGCTCCTGTCGGCTTCTTCTTCAGCCCTATCTTATCCCATCTTAAAATGAGCTATCCAACTTTCCCCAGCTAATTCTGAGGGGCACTGTCCCCAGAACTTTTCATCAACCATCGAGGGTTTCCATCCAATTTTCACCATAAATTCGATATCTGCTCTTGCTTTGGTTTTAGTAGAACTGATATGGCTCTGATAGGGGTCTTTGCCACCTGATGTCCAACCCGCCTAATGCCTCAAAGGAGATCCTGTGCGGACCCACTCTCAGAATACATTTAGGTCTTTGGGTGGGGGGACAAAAACTGAAATCCAGTGTGCGGTTTTTCATGCTATGCTTCCCCATGAACTTTCCTCTGTTGGTATGTGTGGTGAGGCATGTTCCATGCGTGTGCATCCTCCCATGCAAGCAGAGACCCCATGAGATGCCCCACCATTAATTGGCTTGTTTTGTTTTTTAGAAATGTCAGCATGGCCCCAACTGCTACTTTTCTAAAAAAAAAAAAAACTTTCTAAGCTGGATTATTTCCCACTTTGCCAGGCTTTTTCTTTTAAGGAGCGGGCAGAGTAGCAGGAAATCTGCTGAGCTGCAACCCCAGGAAAAGCTGACTCGGCACATGCCTCATTGTTTTCTATTTTCATTCCAGCAGAGTTGGGGCTGGAAGCAGGCGTTTAGGATTCCCGGTGGGCCTGCTGTCCCGGGAGTTTTCAAATGCCGCACATTGCACACCCCTCTGAGAGGCTGATTAAACCGAGCGTGTTCCCTTCAGGTTTGAAAAGCGGTGATGTTTCGTGTGACTGTGGGGAAAGCTAAAACAGGCGTTTGGAAGAAATGGGGAGAAGGGCATTGGGGGAGCACTCAGAGATGACATTGCACACACAGAAGGGGGGCTCCTGGTGCATGTGAGTGGGAGGTTTTAGGAAAACAGTGACTACATTTACACTTTTGATTTTTCACATGCCTCCTGCATCACCACTACACACCTGCTAAAGTGCTGACACTATTAGAATGCCATTTACGGTGCTTTCTTTGACTTCCTCAGATACATTTAACGACTGACTCTCAACTATTGTGACTGCCAACAGGGCCTTCCACCATCCACAGAAGCCATGATTTGTTTTCCCACCAAGTAGAAGTAATTCCTCTTTCCAGTCACTCCAGTTCTTCTGCCCCTTGGAGGAAAGGCTAGGCCCTCTTACAGGGACCTACAAACACAGGTCCAGGGAGGGGCTCAGAGACAATTCACAGCGCGACGCCTGACTGCCATTTCACTCTGCTGTCCCTAGAAGAATCCGACTTCTCAAGAGGTATGCCACGCCGTGATTGGAAGCGAACCCTCTGACCCTGAGAGAATGTGAACTCAAAGGAAGCGCAGGCCATTCATCCACTTCAGAGTCCTTCTCCTGTCAGGCCAGGCCCCCCAGGAGCCAACTGCATGTAAACATTCAGCTTTTCCTGGTGCAGATTTATTTTTCTGGGCATGAATCTAAATCCACAGCTCACAATAGCAGGACATTGCTGTCAGGAGACCAAGGTCTCGCTCCCTGGAGCCACCATCAAAGTTATGAATTACAGCTCCAGGCCTTGACTCTGCGAGAGGCCTCCCGCCCCCCGAGTCCTATGCCAAAGGGCACCAACATGCCTTTCTTTATGCATGCAGATGAGCCTACCAATTCAGAAACCGTTTTAATAATTCTTACAACGTTTCTCCTTAAAGTTCTTAAAGAGAACTGACCAGCTTCTGCATAGCGCAGAGGTAAGAAAGTCCAAACTCACCACCAGGAAGAGTCGATGCCAATCCACAGTGCCCCTACAGAACAAGGTGTAAAAAAACCCTCGTCCTTCTCCCTTGGAGCTGGTTGGTGGTTTCGAACTGTTGACCTTATGGGTCACAGCACAATGCACAACCACTATGCCACCATGGGTCCTAATGCAGAGGGGTGGGGAGCAGAGAACAGGTCATCCGCAGATGAGAGTTCAAATCTTGACATGGCTTCTTCGAAGCTTTATTGCTTTCTGCAAGCTACCTGAGTCCGTCTCAGGTGAACAATGGTGGGAAACAGCGCATTTGTCACAGGAGTGTTACAAGGTTTCACTGCGACCACATATCAGAAGGAGCCCTAGTGGCACAGTGGATAAAGTGCTCTGTGGCTTACTGAAAGGTTGGTGGTTCAAAGCCAACACTGGCTCTGCGGAAGGAAACTGTGGGACTCTGCCTTTCCTACAGATGTACAAGCACAGTTCTACTCAATCCTACGGTCACCATGAGTGGGCACTGACTCCACGACTGTGGGTTTTAGAATCCCACTTGGGTTTTAGAATCCCAAGTGCAAGAATCAAAAAAGACCCCGTTACCACTGAACCGACTCTGCCTCCTCACAGGATGGAGGAGAACTGCTCCCTGTGGCCTCTGAGACGGTAACTCTCTATAGGAGCAGGCAGCCTCGTCTTTCCTCCTCAGTGCAGCTGGTAGACTTGAACCACTGGCCTTGGCAGCTCAATGCTTAACCCACTGAGCCATCAGAGAGAGTTCCTTAGAAAGTATTTGGCACATAGTAATCATCTACTAGGCTCTTTGCCTGTACAGCAATCATTGTACCCACAACCAATACTTTTCTTTCTGAGTGACTACTCAATAATAAAGGACGATGGGAGCGTTGTAAACCTTTAATGATCTTTTCTTCCATGTTTGGGTGAATGCCCCAAAACTCAAGGTAGATCTGTAAGCTGCCACATTATTCATATGAGAAAGACGAGAGCTCACCATCAATAGTGGTACATTCGCACCAGGATATACACCTGGTCAAGTAAAATAGTATTGCTGGGAGGGTTTTAGCTCATATGTACATTGGTTTATTCTAAGCAGGAACATGAGCCAACGTGTCTCTGTGGTCCATGGATGGCAATAGACAAGTTCTAGCAGCAATACACTTGTCTGAGTCTTACTATTTGCCATCTAAAACAAACAAAAAGATTCGATCAAAACTGTTACAGAGGGGATCTGCTGGGCCCCGCTAAGTTCAAGGTCAAGAAGTGGTTCAGGGTATGAAGACTGTTTCTGCGAGTTCCTTGGGGTCACCTCGGTAGATTTCCTTGAAGGGCGCAGGTCAATCAAAGGGCTGATGAGACTGACATTTGACGAGTGCTGAAAACGGCACTGATGAGGAAAAGCCAGGGAAGCACCACTGAAAAGGGCTTTTCCATCAGGATAAGGCCCTATTGACCCTTTGAAGGTGACAAGGGCTGACTGCCCAATACGGGAATGTTGCTGGGAATTCAAACCCCATCCCAATCTTGTCCCTTCAGACTTCTTTTTGTTCCCCAAACCAAAGCAAAGTGAAAGGGAACGAGATATGAGCCCCTCAAGGATGTCAACACTGCCGTTTTCATATCTGTCAATCAAAGGCATGGAATTTGGAGAGGGGTGTGTGTAGAGAAATGGAACCATCATCTTCAGAAGTGATTTGGGGGAGGTGAGGAAAATGAGTTGACAACAAGGGCTCAAGTAGAAAGAAGAACTTTTAGGAAATGATGATGACAATATATGTACAAATGTGCTTGACACAATGGATTCGTGTATGAATTGGGGTAAGAGCTGTAATAGCCCCCAACAAATTATTTTTAGTTACTTCAAAACATTAAATAAATGCATTTGGGGTGGGGGAAGAAGAAGAGAAAGAAGGCCTAGATTAGGCCTAGATGGAGGATACTGGCAGGAAGCAATAAATTCACAATGAGATTTTTGTTTAGTAAAATCACGGATGATATTATAGCAATACTCTTCAACTTACTTAATATCTCATATATGCGGCATTTAAAATGAAGCTATTTGTACTGAGAGAAAAATACTCACATATCAGAAAGAGATCTATTTAATTATATTTAAAATAAAATCACAGTGCTCAATCAAGGGGTAAAAGTGGGGGGTAAGGAAGGAGCTAGATTAAGGCTGGGACAATGAAGGGGAACTTTGCCTTCATAACATTAGTTCAAGTTTACCATGCTTACCAATAAAACTACTCAAAACAACGAATAAAAAATTTTCCAAGCAGGTGTATTCCAGTACTTGCATCATGTAACAATTATTAAATAGGAATGGGAATGGAGAATGGCAAGTATACCCTGTCAGGGTCCGCTAGAGGTCTGGATGATCCATCCCACTGGGGTCCTGATGACTCCTCCCAACACCACCTCACCAGATAATGAGGTGCTCAAGCCCTGGATTACAAAACTAGCCACTGCACTGGAATAAGGATCAAGCAGGATGCAAGAATAAGGGCCAATGGGAAATCGGGATAGGGACTGAGGGGAGCCAGTGAAGGTCCACCCCCTCACCCTATAAAACCCCATACTATGCCCCTAGGCAGGGTCTTCCTCAAACACATGAGGCGACCCACTTTGTAACTGAGGTGAACTTTGATCGTTAAATCCTTGCTCTGCTTACTGTCTTGTCAGAAGATCTTGCCTTACTGTCATGCACGCGAAGCTCCCTCAGCTGTGGTGGCAAACCGCCGGGCTGAAAGTTGCTAGCTTTTCCCCAAGAAGAAGACCCAGCACCGTCAACCTCGGGCACAGCAGCACATTCCAAAACCAAACTCACTGCCAACGAGACTCATATCGTGATCCTACAGGGCAGAGCAGAACTGCTTCTTGGGGTTCCAAGACTGAAGCTCTTTATGGGAGCGGAGTCGCATCTTTCTCCCGAGAAGCGGCTGCTGGATTTAAACTGCTGACCTGGTAGTTAGCAGCCAACACGCATAACCCAACTATGCCCAGCACCAAGCCGTGTGTCCAGGAAACTGAGGGAACACAAGCAAGGGGCAGCACTTGGTTCTTGATCACTTAGCCCAACGGTTCTCAACCTGTGGATCATGACCCCTTTGGAGGTCAAACAACCTTTTCACAGGGGTCGCACGATTCATAACAGTAGCAACATTACAGTTATGCAATAGCAAGTTAGACAGTTATGCAGTAGTAGTATGCAAGTTATGGTTGGGGGAGGAAGTATAGTAATGAGTCACATAGCCGTAGGGAGGTTGAGAACCACTGTCTTAGCCTTCTGTGATCCTACTGTATATGTGTGACTGTCTTTTATTGTAAATCTCCCTCATACTTATTTTTGGAACAAGGCTCCTATGATGAACAGTATAAAGATGGAGTCTAAGTCAATGTGGCCAATGAATGAAAGGCGGGTCAGTGAGACTTCTGGGAAGGATCCTCTGAGTACGATGAAGCACAAAGCCCTCCAAGCACCAGGAGACCCAGCTGGAGGTGACCCTAGGGTCCCTAGAGCAAAGAGGCAGAGACAAATTAGCCAAGTTTCCTTTTGTTTCCTGCCACCAGCAAGTTTTAGAAGCACCCGTATCTGTTCAGTTCCCTCCCCTTATAACCTACCACATAATCAACCACACACACACCATCTAGTTTTGAAACAACAGAGAAATAAAGGAGTTGCCAGTGGTCTGCTCCTGTAATACAATGAAAAGAACCGAGTTTAACAGAAGAAAATTCACTAAAATGAAGATCTGGCCTATTAAAGTGAACCAAAGCAGCGCCCTTTAATTTGATTCCAGAAAGGCCCCCATTTTACTTAAGGAAGCTTCTCCTTCCTCCACTTTCAATAGTGCCGATGTGAAAAGGGGCTTGGCTTCCTGGGGAAGGTACATTTTGGGGGGGGCAGGATCGTCCAAGGTGTGCTGAAAGCTGCCAGGCATCGGGCTGGCATTTGACATCAGCAATCATCATAGCAACAATCACAACAAAAGCCAGCAGAGCGTGGATGGGCTGCGACTCCAGCTGGCACTGGCTTCTATTCACAGGATACATCACTGACTCTTACTGACATGGCGGCTAAGCACAGAAAGGGCCCATGATCCCCGTGACTGGAACACAGCACCCCTACCTCGGGCTAGTAGGGGTATGAGGGACCCGGCAGTCATCCTCAAACCTCCTATTTCCCAAGAGTCCCCATGTCCTTTTCTAAACCTCTTCTAAAACTGCAATTGCCGAAGTAAACTGGCTTCTGTGAAGACTTAAGAAGGGGAGCCAGAAAAGGCACCAAGGAGAGAAACATCCCTCTCCCCCAGATCATTCATTCACTGAGAGTAAGCTGCTGGCTAACATAATAAGCCCTCACACACTGTAGGCACTTGCTACACATGTGCAGAGTAATGACAGGAAACTAGAAGGCATCTGAAAATGGTTGTTGTTGTTTGGTTGGTTGTTGTTGTTGTTGTTTTTAGGTTGCTGACAAGTTGGTTCTGACTCACAGCAGCCCAGTGGACAAGGAAATAAAATGCTGCCCGCTCTCGCAGTCCTCACAGGAGTGAAAAAAAGGAGCATGCACTCTCCCAGGTTCCCTTCTCTGTCTGCGTATTTGAAACCATCACAGGGCCTGGCATCAGAAAGGGAAACGCATCTGGTTTTGCGGCAAAGACTGTTGCTAGTCACTGTTGCATGAGAGAAGAAATCAAAATACCTTTTCTCCGCGCCGACCAGGCACGAACAGAGCCTGTCCCTGCTCACCAAACAGAGCCTGGGACCCTAGGCCATCTGTGTCCTCTGCAGAACATTCTCTGACAGAAAGGCTTTCACCTACACCAGAGGGCTGGCTTCTCAGATCTCTCCTCCCCCCATCCACTCCCCCACTCCACCCCAGGTTTGCAGAGACCCCAGCTACACACTCCCTGCAGGGGGCTTTCCTTGGAGAAGGCAGTCTCACCCTTGGGAGGTGCACTTCCCTCCCCAAATCAATGACACTGCGGGCACAGCTGGAATCCATCCACGGTTCTGATGAACCCAGAACCCCTCCAGTCTGCCACGTCCTTTCCCTCTCTCAGAGCAGGACCGATGGTATAGCACAGGAAACAGACTGACAGGTGAGCCGCCCCCATTTTCCACCCCTGGCTCCACCCAGGCAGGAGAGTCCGTTGGACAAACGCTCAGGCCGAGAGGAGTGGCATCAGCAGGATCCCCCTGGTTACCCTTTAACTTCGGTCCGCCAAGCTAGAGGAACCTGGAGGCCACTTGGCTCCATTTTTCACAGGAAGCGCTCACCAGGTGAACCCAGGAGTCAACAGAGGCAGCGCCACCATGGGCCCACTGAACATCAGGTCCTTCCCTCCCAGGGGCGGCCCTGCGAGGCTGGGTGGCAGCTCGTCCCAGGGCAGGCGATTCCCAATGCTCCCAGGAGAAAACTGTGATTCTGGCCCAAGCTCTCCTGACCGCATACATCCTCTCCCCGAACACCTGAGCGGTGGACCAGATGGGGAAGGGCAGGTGAGGGGCCTCAAGGCCTGCCTCCCCAAGCAATGACTGGGTCGTTTCCTGGCTCTACCTGTTTCATGACCCGCAGGTTGCTGAGTGCCCATCACATAGTCCTCCTCTGGTTTCCTTGTCAACTGCTTTCCCACAGACAGTGCAACTAACATCACACAAAAGAACCAGGCCTGTGCCAAACATTCCTGCTGTTACTCGGGGTTTTAGGACCAGCCGCCCCCTAAAGATGTGATTCTGGTACCATAGCCCTCTGAGCAAGGGCTTGGTTTATTGGGAGATCCCTCTTGTGAGCTTGTCTCCGGGCTCCAGTGTGAGGCATGAGCAGGAATCCACTCAATAGACAAGGGGAGGTGGGGCTGGGGGAAGGGTTATTTCAAGTTACTTTGCTCATAAGTTGATCTTTGTCAGAACACTGCGTTTCCGGGCACCCGAGACTGCCTGTGCCTGCCCAGTGACCTAGAAGACACTGCAGATTCTAGAAGAACAAACGTGACTCTATGTATCCAGTGTGGCCATGAGGTAGTTCTCGCACCTGGTGACAAGTTGAAACTATCAAGACTGAAAGGGTGGAGCTTAGCCTATCAATCAGACCTCAGCTTGATGATCTCATTCAGAGGCGCTAAGGAGACAAATCGCTTACTGGATGCGGGACACAAATATACTGTCTGCCTTGTCTTCCTGGTGACAAGACTCGTGGAGCTACACTAGAGCCCTGGAGCTGTTGGAACCAAGTGGAGCGTCCTGCCAGTGCTGAGATGCGTCCACTGCCACTAGCCTGTGATCTTCCTGCCTTCGCCGTCATTGCATGTGCTGCGTGAGTCTAAAGAGGAACTTAGAGATTGGTATGGGACATATGGGCTAATATCGGACTTATGGACTTGATCTGGATGGGGCTGGGATGTTTTCTTAATTTACAATACTGTTTGATATAAAGCTCTTTCTTATATACATGAGTGTTTATGAATTTTGTTTCTCTAGTCTACCCAGACTAGCACATTCCCATACAGGCACACCCCAAGGTCCAGAGGAATGTACGTGGTCCAACTAATCCTCTCTCAAGCATCCAGAAAGATGTGCCCAATAGGTATAAAATTCCCGCTACATCATAAAATTTTAGAAATGCTCGTTGAGTCAGCCTACACTTCATTAATGAAAACACATGGAATCGACACAAAATTCAAAAAGGAAAATAAGTGGGCCTTGAAAAGGCTTAAGCTAACTCATGTATACGAAGTACACCTCTTCCTGAGGTGCCTTGGCTCTGGTGGTAAATTTCTGGGCCAGCCAGTTCTTCACCAGGAAACCTGAGTCAGGACCCTCGCAGACTCCCACAGTGAGGCCTCACTGTGTGGGGAAGATGTTCTGGAATGTGGAGCAAGATCCACCCCCTGCTCTGCCTCTGCCAAATGAACCACGCAGCCCTGGGCCTTACAGACACACCAGCCACATGGAGGCGTGTGGTCTGAAGGGTTCTGTGGGTACCTCCAGCTGCACAGCTCTAGGTGGGTTGCATACAGACTACTACGCCGTCTATCGATAGTACTGTGAGGCAGTGAGTGACACCAAGGGACACATATTTTGGAAGGGTCAAACTGTGGAATCATAAAACCAAGGAATGCTAAAGATACCCAGAACATAGCAGTCCCCTAAGGGAAGTCCTGAGCGTCTGAACTGCAGTCCAAGATGCCCATGGCTCCCCACTTCCGATGGGGAGCGATAGCTACCCCAGGTGTTTTCCTTCACACACGAAGGACCGTGGCTGTGAAGTCAAGGCCCCAAAGAGGATATGCTTCAGACTCAAGATGTTCCATCCAAAAGTCTATGCCAAAGTTACAGACCCCCAAACAGCCTTACCATTGAGATGGAAGCTAAAAGAGGATTTTCTAAAAGCCAGATCCTTGGTACAGTGTCATGTTCTCATCTAAGCACCCAGCGTAAGTCCAGAGTGTAGGTTTGGGCCACACAAGTACCCTAGTCTTTGCCTGCAGCTTTCTCAGGCAGATTCGAGATAAGTGCAGAGTCAGCTTGGTGAAGGAGGATACTCGGGCAATCAGACCACAGTCTGTCCCCTGAGAGCAGAACTCCCCCCACCCCTCCTTCTGTTTGGTATGTCTTTGTTTCGGGTCAGCCCTGGCAATCTGGCAAGCAGTCCATTTCCAGGGGGAGCCCTGTCCATGGTGTGGATGCTCCAGGCTTGAAGTCCTCCTTCATTTTCATAAATAGAGCCCAGTTGCCACAGTGACTGGGTGCTGTAAGCACTGGGTAAACAGCAGCGGTCACCCAGAGTCGTCTTTTGGGTTCTACAGTCTGGGGCGATCTGTTCCCTCAAATTACACTGGCCAGTGTTTCCGACAGGCAGGCTGAGCAAGTTCTTAAATACAAAGAGGAATTCAAGGTCCTGTCTGGAAGATCTTGGCCCAGCGGAGGGAGCAGGGCCAGAGCTCAGAGCTCACATTCCTGGGAGTGTGAATCTGGAGTTGAGCAGGTGAGGTTTCTAAATTGTATGTCCTAGTCATTTGCTTTCTCCCTTCCCCACTAAGGTGGGTCCCTATCTGACTGCAAAGTGCATCACACCTGCTTCCAGAAAGCACATACTGGTAATCTTCAGTATGTACTAGATGGCCCAAACTCCCTCCAAGTTAGAAACTACCACTGCCTATGGCTCACCATTAAAGATGTACTCGTAACAACTGCATGTTTTGTTGTTGTTTACATGTTATAACTAATACCATGGACCAAACCGTTGCAGCATGTACTTTGCTGATGTCATCATTTTCAGATGCTCACTCATGTTACGATTTAGAATTCAAACCGTGGCCATGGAGCAGGCTGTGGTGTGGTCTACAATGAAGCTGGTATCTGGGTCCGAGGCTGAGTTGGCTAGAAAGTTGGGTAACGCTCAACTCTCAGCAACCTACAACAACTGAACTGCACACACAGCTGCTGGAACCTGGGGACCGTCTCGATGATCTACTATCCAGTCAGCAAGCAGATTTTGAAAACAGCGAAGTGTGACCACAAAACATATGAAGAAACATTATCTCCAATCCCAGAGATAACTCAGATGACCCTTCCAGAAGTGCAGTTACGGCTGTAACTGACAAAACGCCAGCGCCCTCGAGCGCTTCATCATTGGGGCTACATTCTCATGATGTGTGCGTTCTTTTAAATGCGTATTAAAAAACAGCTGAACACCTTTACATAAGACTTCCCAACTCCCAAAGACAAATAAAGATCAGATGTATCAGAGACTATTCTCAGGTACTGATTAATAAATGGCAATGATAATGGGAAACTTTTAATGGCGTATTCAACATACATAAGAACTGACACATCCAATCTAACATCGAATGGAGCTATCAGGACAGAGACCAGTCATAAATCAGATTTGGGGGGGGGGGCTGCCTGTATTGTATTTCTACCCTCCCAAGACAGCACTGTCCAGAGGCCACAAGATCAGCTTGACCTGTCGTCCAAGCTGAGCAGGAAAGAGAGGTAACCTGTGCTGGAAACATAAAAGCCCTTAGCTACCTCCCTGGTGGTTGACCAGGACAGTAACCATTTGTCTTTTGCTCTGAAGGCTATAGCTGCTATCGTTAAGGCCAAGGCTAGTGGCAAACAGTTGTGAGAGCCTGCTCAATCATGAGACACTCTTAGCCCATGCAAACCACCTTGCCTCGGACAGGGTCCAAGGAGGCTACAGAACAGAGCTGAGTACAAGCCTCATGTAACACCCCCCAGATCCATTCTCAGACGAACAACATGGAAGTAATCAACATTCTTTGGCCTCACAATTTCAGAGAAAAGTGATTATTAAAAACTTAAAGTGGGCTGAGCCCCGGTGGCGTAGTGGTTGAGTGCAGGACTGTGGCCCACTGGCTTGGCAGTTCAAATCCAGCAGCAGCAAAGCTGGTAGCTCCCACGACCACCAGAGGGCAGTGATGCGCCCCCCCAAAAAAAAAAAACTTAAAGAAAATGAAGGCTTACTATCTCCAGAAACATATGCTTCTGTCTTTATCAACCATACCTTCATCAATTAGACTGCACCAGAGAAGGAAAAATGGAAGGAAGTTTCCCTAACTTGCCAGCAATTCAAAGATAAACCCGAAAATGAGGGTCAATGTAGTCTGCAAATGCAAATGTTTTCCATCTATGATGTTCTGGGCTGCCCCACCACCACCGTTTATTTCAGGCCAGAGGAAGCGGGAGCATGCCGAACACTGTCCTTTGGCAAAGAATTCAGTAACTTAGACATCAAAGACTCTGTATTAGCCTCTGTTTACACAAAGTAATGTGTTTCCTTTGCCTGCTGAACATCAAAACATTTCAGAATTAATTACCTCTATTTTAAAAACAAAGATTCTTGAATGTAAAGGTCAATATTTAAGGTGGGGGGGGCATAGAAGAAAGTTCAAAATCTGGTCCCTGTTTTGCAGAGACAAAGTGATAACTAAGACATCTATGGAATTAGATTGGCATAATTTGTTTTCAAATTTGGTTTGGTTCTTCATTTACCCCTCAAAACTTTGACTTTTCTCCCTGTTTTATCTGGTTTTTACTTTTACTTAGCTATGAATGCATTGATCCTAATAATGGAATCAAATGATTTTTTCAATCTCCTTATATAGAAATATGAGGTTGAAATCCCAAGTAATTTAAGAAGTATGTATATATAAAGGTATGTATTTAAAATACATATGTATATAAAGTTTAGCTATTGCCTAAACTTCTTTTCCTTGGAACATCCCTACTTCAGAATTAACACCCTGCAAAGTAAAGCCAACGCAGCATTTAAAAACAAAAAGGCTAGATCAAACCTTGCCATCAAGTAGAATTGGCATCACGGCAGCCCCGTGTGTTAAAGAGTGGAACTGCTCCACAGGGGTTGAGAGAAGGGGCCCTGCTGGTAGACTTAGAGCCTGAGGTTTCCAACTGCAAGGTTTCCAGTTCGAACACACTAGCTGCTCTGCCACCAGGGCTTCTTCGACACCTTTAATCCTTCAGCAGCAACAAAACCTCACTGCCATCCAATGGATTCTGACCCCTCATAACCCTATTTAAAGTAAATGGGACACTACTTTGTGCTTCTCTATGGCAACCACCAATGGGAGAAAGAGGGGGCTTTCCACTCCTGCAAAGAGTCACAATCTCAGAAAGCCACAGGGACACTTCGACCCTGCCCTAGAGTCGCTCTGACTCAAAGTGACTTGATGGCGGTGGGTGTGCGTGGCAGGGGAAACACAGAAGCAGACACCGAGCCTTTCTTCCGTTGAGTGGGCCTGAACTGCCACCCGAGCACAGATCATTTGCATCACTCCAGCATCTTCATCTTGAACACAGAAGGATAAGGGGAAGTTCAGCAAGTGGAAGTGAACTTGGCAAACAATGTCACGGTATCATGGGCAATCAGGGTGTCTGCCATTTGTATTGGGGGGAGGGTGTTAAATGTGCATCTACTTTCCACTGTACCCAAATCACTGCCATCAGGTCTATATCAGGTCTATCCTAACTCACAGCAACACAATATAGGGTTTCTAAATCTGTACGTCTTTACGGGAGCACATAGAACCAACTTTCCCCATGGAGCAGCTGGTGGTTTTGAACCACTGACCTGGGAGCTGGTAGTCTAATATTTTACCCAGGAGTGCCACCAGGGCTCCTTGTTTTCCACTGTATCTACACTTGACAGCAGTAAAAGTATTATCTATGGAGTGTTTGCATGACCTATCAGATGCGTGTATTCCAGAGATGCTGAAAGTCATGTCTGTAGTATTCAAGGATCAGCAGGGTATCAAATTAAGACAGCCTAGGTAGAAACCCCTGATGATCTACTTCTAAAAATCAGACAACAAAAACGTTGTGGGTCACAACAAAACAATGTACTTTGTAGTCCTGAACGATGTGCTCTGAGGTGGGAGGGAACTCAAAGTGCACGGTGATCAAAGCAGGGGGTTCCACAGACCATACACCGTGAGGGTGGGTCGTGACTTTGCACCCTATTTAAAATTATCACTGTGAACTGGGTAAAAGTTTACATGGACCATCAGTTTTCCACTCAACAGTCCATACATGGTTTGTTTCTGATTACAATCCTACTTTATCCCTACATTTCCCATCTCCATCGCTCCTTTCCTGCCCCTTTCTGTCTTTGAAACTTTGTCCTTGAGCAAAGGCTACCGTGTTGATATCAAACAGTTGATTATTCTGCAGTGTGGGCACCTCTGTAGTGTTACTGTTCACTTTATAGACCTGCCTCTGGTTAGCTAAAAAGAGTTTCTCGGGGGCAAGTTCAATTTCAGGTCTGAAGGGTGATGATGGGTTCCACCAGAATCTATCCAGCCAGGAAAGCTCAGTCTTTGAAAGGATTTTGAGTTTTGGCCTATATCCCCCACCCACACCCCTGCTCCATGCAAGACCTTCTCGTGCGCGCTCATTCAGAGCAATCAGGAGTAGGAGCCAGGTACGATCTAATTCTAGTGTCAGGATCACAGGACCTCCTGGGCAGCATTTCTTTCTGTGGTACATGTGCATGTACATGAGTACAATGTAACAGGTTGCACCTGAGTCAGAGTGGATTTAATGGCAAGGAACAGCAAGAAAGATTTTCTTTGTGGTCAGCACTCTCCTAAATACAGCAACTCTGAGATAAATACTGATCCCTCCCATTTTACTGATGAGATTAGGTAACTTGCTAAGCTCACGGTGTTCATGAATCGAATGAGTAAGCTGGCGTAGTGCTACAACAGTGCCAGGGTGGAACCTGGACTAGACAATGAGACCAACCTTCTGGCTCCCAAAACAAGGCATTTCTTCACAAAGAAAAATGCTGAATCAAGGGAGTACCAGGCATATGTCACTGAGTTCTCACTTAAACACTCAGATGGGTCCTCCTTTTATGGAAAACCCACCTACTGGCATACTAAAAAAAGAACAAACACCTAAGAAACAAGAGACCCAGGTCCCCTCAAACATCTGTAAGGCGTTCTCTGCTAATCCCACTTTAACTCTGCCTATATTTCCTACAGCCACAGACAGTCTTGGCAGATTACCCATGAAACATGAAAACGGCATCCAGAAAATGTGTTGGTGGCTTTTACAAGGAAGTGCTTTGGGGAAAGCTTGCTTCATCACCAGGTGGGGAAGAGCCACACTGGTGGAACACAGCACCCAACCTGCAATCTGAAGGGCCCATCCGGCCAGGCTGGGCTCATAGCCCAATGCTGACTGCTTTGAACGCACCAGATTAGAAACCATCCCTTCCTAGAAAAGCCAGGCGTATCAAAGGAGGAGACTCCATCTGACTATATCTGAAAGTTGCAACAAAGCGTGGATGCTTTTCCTGGGATCTCATTTTCTATTTGTGGGCAGGTTCCACTTTGACCCCGGCCCCCAAAACAGAAGTGGAGGTGATGTTTATGTTTCAGCACGAAATGGAAATGGTCAGCGTTTGGGGGTCCATCTCTAGAGTTCCGCCAGTCAAATATCGCATACTGCCTGCATTATGGGCTGCTGCCCTAACAGGGCACCACAGGCGGTGGCTCCAAAAACAAACGGCGATGTGTTTTCTCCCTGCGGAGGAGACCTGCGGTCCAAACGCTGGATGCCCACTCTAGAGAGTTTTCTCTCTGGAGGCTTTTGTGGAAAAAGGACAAGAAAGTCTGCCTCCATCAAGGTTTCGTCCTGTCCTGCAGGATCATTTTGAGTTGAAATCAACTCAACAGCAATGGATATCCCCTCCCCACCCTCCAAAAATAGCAACTATTTGAAGGAAGTGGATGAATGGAACTCTTTTTTTTTTTTTTTTTGGTAAAAAAAAAAAAATCCTAAAATTCCGTTCTAGGCACAATACATACTAAATTTAATATTATTTACTAAATTGCTGAAGCATTCAGAAAGTTCTGTTTCTAAGACGTATTTCCATAAAGGATCTTAAACAGTAGAAGAATCTGGCTCGCCATCAGTCATAAAGTTTACCTCTGAGAGTCTATTGCATCAGAGAGTCCTTTGCTGTGAGATAGCAGAGATGCCCAAATTAGTGAGCAGTACATAGCTGGTCTCCAACCTCTGACAGTTCCCATGGTAAGACTCACTTTCAAAGTGATTTCCACGGTATAAATATGACAGGACACAATGACACTGTCTTCCCTTTTGTCTTCTCATATTTTAAAAATTGAAGCTATTAAGCAAGCCTCTTTCCATTAAAATGGAAAGGAAAATATTATTAGCTCCAAATGCTTGAATTCTTCCTTAATATATTCTATCAAAATTTTTAAGGCTATTTTTTTTTTAATTTGGTGGGGCAGCGTTTTGAGTGGCTTGGTGGTTTCAAACTGCGGACCTTGCAGTTAGCAGCACAACATAGCCTACGACGCTACACCCAGGCTAAGCAGAAGCTGGTCAGGAACTAAGGTCATGGCAACAGTCTCCTGGGAGGCCCCAACACTGTGCTTGTTGACTTTGGGAAGGCCATCCTGCTGCAATGAGAAGAAAGCTCCTGTGAACACTCCTCCAGAGACCCTCTCTCCCCACCGTGACATACCCCCGCTCCTCACGCTCACCCTCCAAAGGCCGCTCTGTGTGTTTCCATGGGAAATCAGGAGTCTTCATTTGGCTCTTTCTGACTTCCTTCTGTTTCTTCACCTTAAGTAAATCACTAACAGCCTCCCTTTTCCTTTGGTTAGTCATGTAGCGAAGACAGCACTGGCACGGTTAAATTCCCAGGACTCTGGGTCCTTCAGAGATGACAGAAATGTCTGCTATCCTTGCTTACCCAAAAGTCTTAACCTGGATGAAGCTCAGGATGAGGAAATAAAATCCACGCTCTGGCTTTTTCGTTTCATTTTTCCACTCACTTTTGAAGACCTCTTGTGTAATCATCCAGTGACAGACTCGGCGGTTGACTTGAAATTAGTCACCACAGACATCTGCAAATGCAAAAAGATGTGACCCACTCCCGCAGGCTTCATGGCATCGCACACAGCTTCCTCCAACACTGCGCCTCTCCCGCTCTGAAGACCGCATGGCGGCTTCAGATGGATTACCTACCGGTACTTTCGCTTTCGCAACGTCGCTGGCAGGGCAGCGCCCTGGTTACGTGTGCAGTTGCTAAATGAAAGGTCAGCAGTTCGAAACCACCAGCTACACCACGTGAGAAAGGTGAGCCTTTTTACTCCCACAGAGAGTTACAGTCTTGGGAATTCCCAGGAACAGTTCTACCCTGTCCTTCGGGCTCACAGGGATCAACATCCAACCAAGGGCCGTGAGCTTAGTTTGGCTCTGCAGGGAGCAGACCTTGAGTAGTGCACACGTTTGCATATGCTCAGTCACTGTCCACAAAGGGTTGGTGATTCAGACCATCCAGAGGTCCCAAAGCAGTGATTCTCAACCTGCCTCATGCCAAGACACTTTCATACAGGTCCTTGTGTTGTGGTGACCCCAACTCTAACGTCATGTTGGTGCTACTTCATAACTGTCGTTTTGTTACTGTTATGAATTGGGTGACCCCTGTGAAAGGGTTGTTCGACCCCCCCAAAGGGGTTGCAACCCACAGGTTGAGAACTGCTGCCCTAAGGGGTAGCCTAAGGATTTACTTCTGGGAAGAAAACAGCCATTGAAAAACCATATGTCAACAACAACAACTAGCCTTTAAAGAAAACTCAGTAGAGCACAGTTAAACTCTGATTATATCACCCAGGGCACCACATGCTGAAATCAACTCGACAGCAACTGGTTCTTGGTTTTTCTTTTCGCTTTCTGTTGGTTTCCATGGGCTGGGGACTGGGGGCTTATCAGGACACAGACACGGCCCTTTCACAGGCTGCGTTCAAGAAGGAAGGCAAAGAAGAACAGAAGTTTGGAAATGTTCCTCTACAGAGCAACACAAACCAACTTGACTTTTGTGGAGCTAACATTTTAGTGGAGAAGATAAGCCATATATACTCAAGTATAAGCCAACCCGCGTACCACCTAATGTGACCACAAAAACTGCATTAAAAATGTGCTGAAAAATTCAGCTTATACACAAGTATATACGATAGTAAAGATAATAAGTTATTGTTTTTTTGGGAGGGGGCATCACTGCCTCTGGTGGTTGTGGGCGCTACCCAGTGCTGCTCCTGAGAGCCGCCACTGGATTTGAACTGCCAAGCCTGAGGGCTGTAGTCCCGTGCTCAACCACTTACGCCACCAGGGCCCAGCCCAAGATAGTAAGTTATAACTATGCTTCAAGATGACAAGTGCTACTAGGGGTGGGGATGGAGGCTGTGAAAGAGCAAACTATGGAGATGGAGAGCACCAAAGATTAGAAGGGGAGAGTGTATTTCTAATTAAATGGTAGAGTAGTGAGCCCCCCTCTCCCACTGCCTGCCATCCCGAGGGGTTTCTGAGACTAAATCTTCACCGAAGCAGGAAGTATCATCTTGCTCCCACAGAGTCTGGTGGTATCAACCACCAACCTGGCAGTTGGCAGCCCAAAGTGTAACCCACTATACCACCAAGGCTCCACCCACCTGGAACCACCAGAAATATCACCTCGCTGCCATGAGTCAAAGCCAAAGCACAGCGACCCTCCAAGACAAGGTAGAACTGTCCCTGTGAGCTTCTGAGACGGTAACTCTTCCCAGGAGGAGAAAACCCCATCTTCCACCCACAGTATGTGCCAGATATTTAAATGCACATAACAGGGTTATATTCAAATTATTTACTTTTAAATTACTAAAGAAAATAATGCCTAAGCCTTCAATTTAGCTGCTAGTTATGAGGTTATTCATGTTATCTCCCATAAATAACTGGAATATGTCCAATAAAGCCACACCATGATACAGAATCACTATTCCAAAATAAGACGGCCATGGGGATGGGGAGGGGGGAAACAAGGCAAAAGGAAAAGCTGTCATCATCTATCCACTTACCCAAGGCTTTGTTCTAAACTTTTCAAATTAATGTTCACGACCCATCTCAGTTCTAAGATCTAAGTTCCCATCAATTCCCTGAAGTTGCTTGGAGATGGTCTAGCACAGCGGTTCTCAACCTGTGGGTCACAACTCCTTTGGGGGCCGAATGACCCTTTCATGAGGGTCGCGTGATTCATTAAAGTAGCAAAATGACAGCTGTGAAGTAGCAACAAAAGTAATGTTATAGTTGGGGGCCACCACAACATGAGGAACTGGATAAAGTATCTGGGCATTAGGCAGGTTGAGAACCCCTGGTCTGGTAGAAAGAGTTGAAAGCCCAGAGTTGCCGCTCGGGGCCTGTAGCCAATGGGGAGGCCCACAGTGGAACAGCCGGCCTTACAGAGTACTCAGGGTGGGCCCTGTGTGCTCAGAAATCAGTGCTCTCCTGGGTTGTTTTCGTCGTGGACACTTCTTCCAATAGAGTCCCCATTTAGGAACAAGCAGAAATAAAAGGTGGTTGGGCCTTCCTGGAGTTCAGGGAAAGCTGACAATATTGTGAAAGGGTCAGCGAAGTCTTCTGATATTTTCCATTGGAATTCTTTTGATCTGAGTCCTATTAATAAAATAAGATTGGGTCTGGGATTCCTACATCAGTACTTGGTGCTGCAGCCCAGAAACACTCTGAGGCCTGTCGGCAGACAGCAGCAGGCCCAGGAACGGGTAGACTTCTGGATGGATGTTTTCAAAGAGAGCTATACGCTGCTTAGGAAAACAGCTCCTTTACATAATACTCCATTGGCTCTGAGATAAATCTGGAACACTGTTCTCCACTTTCATCTCCGACTGCCCACACTGCTCTCACGTCCAACGGACGGAGGAAACTCTTGGCCCGAGAAGCCTCAAATCTCTCATCTCTATGGGGCGGGGGCTTCCATGATTTTCCGACGATACAGAAGGCTGAGCTCATCCCAGTTGTTAAAGACTCAACACACGCAACAAGATCATGCAAACCTGCTTGTCTTTCCATGTATCCAGCATGCCCTGAACTCTCATTGTCATTCCCTGGGATTTCTAATGGGATCTGAGGGGGGGGGCGGTGTAGAGCACGTTTAAAACGTCTTCATTTTCCGAGTCCAGTAGCAATTGAAAAATTCACCCTCTGCTGACCTGAGCCAGCTAAGGAGAGGAAATGAAGAGTCTGATTTATTTTAGGAAGAAAGAATTAAAAAAAAAGAAAGCATAAATGCCTGATGTCTGTGCCTTTGAACAATTAACACTTGAGACCTGGATGCTTTACCTGCAAGCTAGAACTCCCTTTCCACTCCCTGACAAGAGGCCCTTGGGAAGTCTTTAGTTAGTTAGTAAATGTTTAGCGATTGTGTTTCTCTCATCAAGATCAAACCAACCTCTGCAGCACCCTGGCCTCCAGGAGCTCTCTGAGGGCTCTCTGCTGTGGATGGAGCAGGGCGACAAGAGGTCCACCAGCACTTCCCCCCAAAGAACAAAACCTCCCCTCCTGGCCCACCTCCAAAAGACAATTGAGGCGGGTAAGGGCCAGGCTAATCTCTGAACAACTTCTCTGCCAACTTTTTCTCTTACAGGCATTAGGGTTTTTCAGCACAGGCTTTTCAAATAATCTCAAACAATTCATTAGTGCTTTTGAATTCACCGGGACCATTAATGAAACCTTGCCAAGCTGTCTTTGATAGCCTATTTCTAGAGCTAATTAAACTTGGCAAAATAGTGGGCACAAATTCCCGGGCATCCCCAGGGGTCAGGCTGAGAGCTGGCTGATGGCAGCCAGGGAAGCCATCGTTGCAGACAACGCTGGGTGGCAAAGGTCGTGGGCTGCTGAAGTCATGCCCTCAGGGTCCTCTGTAATATGCCAGCCCCTGCTCTTAAATGATATAATTATCAGGCTCTTGAACTTCAAACTATCCCTTCAGCCTAAAGTTTGGTTTGGTTTTTTTCCCCCTTCTAATCAGCGAAACTCTTGATTTGGTATTTAAACTTCTGCTATTGCTCAAGTCTCATTCCCCTATCCTTCCAACCCCTAAGATTAGTTTTTAAAAGAGATGTATAGCTTTGGGGTAGTTTTTTTTTTCCTTTCTCAATAAATCTTAAAATAAATCCCATGCTCAAATTCCCTTCTTCTCCCAATCAAAGAGTTCTGTATAATTCAAGACTTCCCACTCCCATAACCTCGCTGGCCATGTGGGAAATATTTCTATTTTTTTTCACTATCTAATACCACACAGAACTCCAGACTCCCCATGCATGGCCAGCAAGATAAACACATTCTCAGGAGGCCTCGGAGAAAGGCTAGCAGGGGGCAAGAAGTCAACATGCTGCTGCATTCCTCCTGACTGTCTGGTTCCAGCTCAGAAACCAAACGACCACCACCTGGGGGCCCGCTCTAGGGCTGTCCTTCCAGACCCTCGCAGGGCCCCCACCCCCTCAGTGAAGAGGCCTCAGAGAGCAGATCAGAAAACCCAATTACTCAGGGACAAAAATAAACGTGTTATTTTAAAACACAACTTTTCAGGCGGCACGGAGGCTGAATCTTCTCCGTGTCCTTTCCCAAAAGATGAGTGTCAGGGGGCTTCATAAATTTCAAACACAACTGGAATCTTTTTTTTCCTCTTTCAAAAAAAAAAAATAATAATAAGTTAATTCTTTTAAAGTTTTGGCCTAGACGCTGGTGAGAGCAATGACGGAGCAGGCAGAGAGAAAACGGGGGTTTAAAACTGGAACGGTTCCAGCTGCAATGAAGTATGAAACTCAAACGCGAGCTCACTGCCACACAGTCAACTGACTCAGCAACCCGCTAGGGCAGGGTGGATCTGCCCTTGGGCTTGGGGGGTTCCCAGCCCATCACTCTTCACAGGGAAAGCCTCCTCCTTCTGCTGAGGTGGCTGCAGACTACTGACTTTGCAAACAGTTGCCTCCCGCCGTACCCACCCACCCCGCTCCCACACCAGGACCACCTTAATTAAGCCACCTCCACACCTGCCCTAATCCAGTGGGCAGGTACGATTTATGCCTCATTACCGATGAACGTCTTAGCCATCCCAACTTTCTGCATCAATGTCCCTGTCCTCATTGAATGAGCACAGCTCTCCTATCTTGGTCTACTATATCACAAGGCCAAAAATAAATGGGGAAAGACAATCGAAGCCCACAAAAGGAAGACATGACGGGGGCGCAGGGGTGCCTCCTCAGAAAGAATAATGGTTCTATCTAGGCAGAGCCCCAGCTAATAAAGATGCACCTGGTCTGGGCAGGTGCACCACACTTCCAGCCAGAGCGTTAAAGAGGTCTGTGGAACTCACGCTCTCAGACCAATTTCCTCTTCAGCACCTGGATCCCTCTGGGCCAAATGAGTTTCAAAGGCATGCAGACACTAAGCTCCTTTTTATGATACTAAGGAAATCTCAAGAAAGCATTTGCAGGTCCAGTGCTACCACGGTGGAGACCTCTGGGTGCTGTTGTGTGAGCTCTGGATCCTGAACTACAAGGTCAGTGGTTCAGACCCATCAGCCGCTCCAAGGGAGAAAGATGAAGTTATCTGTTGCAGTAACGATTTGAAAGTCTCTGAAACTTTATCAAATGCCGCTACTAGACTGCGGCGGATTCGTTTGGGGGAGTGGTGTGAATGGTTGATCTCTGCTGTAGAAGTGGGCGCTGGACCACTGCAGCAGCAGCAGCAGCAGCTGCAGTCTATGCATCTGTCAAAACACACATCATCTTGTGACCCAACCCACTGCCTTGCAGTCAATTTCAAGTCCCAGCAAGCCTCTGAGACGGACGAGAACTGCAAAGCCCGATTTCCGAGGCTGCTGTCTCTACAGAAGCACGTGACCCTATCTTTCTCTCTCGGAATAACTGAGTGGTTGGAACCTACAAACTTCTGATTAGCCACTGAGCACTTTAACCACCAGGGCTTCTTTGTGGCCCATCGAATCCTGCTAAAACACAAGCGGCCTTTTCACAGGCCGCCCCTGGAAATTCCCATGCATCTTGAAGTTTAGAAAGCATGGGTCTGGTGTCACGTTTTCAACTTCCTAGTTCCAAAGCCACTTTTTCAAAATGGGTCTTGCCCCATCTCAGACTAAGCAAATATGAAAATCCTTATTTGCAATCCTATTTACAAGTGATTTTTCTTTATCTCCCCACCAACCCCCCCCCCCCCA
>PVJH01024933.1:0-32362 GCA_004026705.1 Nesogale talazaci | reverse complement strand
GTGTTGTGAGTTCTTCTCTGTACCAGTGTACATGCTCTGGTCTAATCAGATTTGTAAGGTAGAATGTGGTCATGTTAGCAGAGGGGCCTAGGGAGAAGGAGATATTCAAGAACTAGAGGCAATCTGTATGTTTCATTGGTGCTGTACCCTGCCTGACTGACTTCCTTGTGACCCTTCTCTAAGGGATTATCTAATTGTCTACAGGTGGGGTTTCAGTTTCCACTCTACACCCCTCCCACCCCGGCCCCTCATTTGCATTAATATAATTTTTTGTTCTGGGTCTTTGAAGCCTGAGACCTGATCCCCTCGACACCTCATGATCACACAGACTGGCGTGCTTCTTCCATGTGGCTTTGTTGCTGTTCAGCTAGGTAGATGGCCACTTGTTTGTCTTCATGTTCACCAGATGCTATATCTTTTCATAGCCAGCTACCATCAGCTTTTTTCACTAAATTTGCTCGATAGCACCTAACAACAGCAGAAATATTTGCTTGATTGATCTGTTCAACTCTGTTATTTTGAACTTTTTAATGTACTTACTACCTCTGGTTCTAAGATGAGTCTTTTGTAAACCATGTATACCCAATTGGTGTTTCCTATTATGCTCCACTTCTCTGCTCAGAATTCTATAAGGTATAAATACGGTCCCCTCATAGTGAATGTTCACATCAGCTGTCTGCTTGCCCTTCATGCTTCCTGCCTTCATTTAATTAAGTCTGTGCACACTCCTTACTGACCCTGCAGGGCATCAATACATTAAAACAACATTTTAGTGCATCTATATTTGTGTTTTTTTTCCTTTGGAATAGTTTTAATATTTTTACTTATTTATTTTTATTAAAAGATCATCAGTCTGGTTCAAATCCAGCAGCAGCTCTCCAGGAGCAAGGCTGGACCTCCTGCTCCCCCCAGAGGGCAGTGATGCCCTCCTCCAAAAGATCATCAGTCAAGGTACCCAATCAAGCATGCTCCTAGAAACCTTAATAACATATTTTTCCAATACACAAATACCAAGCACTTTTATGCAATAGACTCCTAGCATGAAATTAGTGTGCAGTCTTGACTGTGTAGTATTGCTTTTTCTTAAGTACAGTAAGTTTTTTGGGGGGCTATTTAACTTTGACTATGGGTTAGGTAAGTTAGCAGTTTAAACAGATCACTTGTTGAAGATAAAAATTGAGGAAATCTCCATTATCCATTGGGAAAATGATCAGAAAAGTATATAGGTGGGCTGAACTAGCAAAGTAAAAGACAGTTCTCTCCTCACTCATTCCCACACACTTGACTTCCCAGTTCTAGCCTCAGGATCGTGTTGTTTTTGCTCTCCTTTCCACAGAAACCATCTTTCTTCTCTTCTCTCAGGTAAGAGGGGAAACTGTTTTTCTACTCTTAGTACCTGAATCATTAATAATCATATTTAGGTCTGTGGATGCATGATTTTGCACACTTTTTGAGTTTATTTCCCCCTGTTGAATTATGTTATTTTGAATAATTCTTTCAATATAATATTTTCAAGTTCATCTCTGTAAGGATTTCCTGTGTCAACACCATCTGGAACCTCCCTATGCGCATTAAAGAGAGGAGTTTTTGAATGCACGTAAAGATTTTGATTTGTTTATTCTTGTTCTAACTTGTGCCTTATAAATAGATAGCAGTTATGATAGCAATAGTCAAAGCACTGTTGGTTTTTAAAATATGAATGCTTTATAGAAAAAAAACGTATTAGATAGAAATATGTGTGCTTTTACTAGTTTCAATGAATGGTGCCTCTGGGAAGCTTTTCCTGTCTGGATTATATGGCACCATTTCTCAGTTGAATAAGACATACCCCTGCAATGTTGTCTTTGTAAGTCCAAACCTGAAAAGGGACAAGAATGAAACTGCATAGAGTTTTATCAAAATACATCTCCTCTTACTCAGGTGTCTTTTCTTCTAATGGCCATATTTTAGATTCATTCATTTTGGCACTAAAAGCAGAACCATTAACTTGTAAACTGCTCACCCTTCTTTAGGGTGGTGTTTTTAAAGGGTAATACTTCTTTCTTTACAGAGAGGAGAGAAATGGGCTCGTGAAGCAGGAGAGGGCTGGGTTAGAGAAGGAGGTGTGATTCTGTAGTGAGGAGAGCAGCCAGGAAGCACTGTGGGTTGAGAAGCTCTGTCATTTATTTGAGGGTGTTAGACACTGAGGGCCTTTTATTAACTAGATGCTGACTCTGTGAAACCACCCCTGGAAGAGAGGAAGGAGAGCAAACAGGATCTATCGCATGTGTAACAATGAGCCTGCTTGACAATTTTGCCTCAGGTTGGTCGTGCTCATACAAGATTGTATTTTTCTGAGTCATATATTATCATTATGCATTAATCCTGTGTGCTTGTCCTGATCAGCCCAGCAGATTGCAAGCACCTTAAGAACAATGCCTTTGCTTCTGTTTCGTTTTCTGACTCTCTTTGGCTCTCTTTACACCATGGGCAATCCACCAATGTGCCTGACTGCTTGACAGCCTTTACTGGCAGCTATTAGCCAGAGGGAGGGTTTATAGCATGAGTCAGCTAAGAGTCAGCCAAGAATCACAGTCAAGCATACATTCTGGTATAAATATGACAAGATCTTCTCATGCTGAAAAATAAACAAAAAGCTGAATGACATGTTTTATGGGGCTGCACTTTGGGCCCTATTTCAGCAGAGTTGTAACAAATAAAGGAGAATGCTAACTACACCAGCACCTTTAAAAGTGTACACATTGCCCTAGAAAGATGTAGCAATCCAAATTTCCAGTTGGAGATTATTTCTAAAAAGTCCTTTTCTGTCTTCACATTTCTATAGAAGAGAGTCTATGAGTGGTTTTCACAGTCACAGTGGGACTTTCGACCCCCTCTTACTTCCTGTCCTAACAGCTCAACACCAAAAACTGCTTTATCAGGATGACCTTATTTTAAATCATCAGGTTGGATGATGTCCCCATTACACAATTTTTAAAAAGTTGTCATCTAGGTGAACTCTTACAGAACAAGTTGGTTTCCATTCAACGGTACCTACAGATTTTGTTTGGTGACATTGATCGCAAACCTGACAGTGTAACAGCACCCCTCCTCCTTTCTCCCTGTGTTCACTGTTTCCCCATGCAAAATGTGAATTACAAAATGGTGTTTGCTACTACACTTTCCTCTAGGTGCCCCAAGTTTCTTCGTGGCATTAATATTTCAAAATTCCACTGAGTATAAATAGCGGTTAAAAACTTAGTGTCAACTTTGGGCTGGTTTCTGTCCTAACTACTGTAGATTCCTGACCATATCTCAATCTCACAATAACCCTATGAGGGGGTATTTCTCCTCCTTTTGAAAATGAGGTCATGAAACCTGTGTTAGTCCAAGTACACTAGAGGAACAAATTCATGAACACACATGTGGATATAAGGGAAAGGTTTATATACAAAGGGAATTGAACATTGAGAAAGCATTACCAATTCAGTCCAGTCCAAGGCCATTATTAGCTCATATGTCTAATACCAGTCTATAAAGTCTTCTTCTGACTCATGAAGTACATACAATGATACCAGGACAACCTCAGGCCATTGGGTGTAGCACCTTGCATATCCAGCAGCAGTAGAAGCATCATGGCGCTGCCAGGGGTCTCCCCATAGTTTCCAGGATTCAGGGTCCATCAGCAGTATCCAGTGGTGGTAGAAACATCTCAGCATTGACAGGGGTCTCTCTGTGGCTTTTCTGGCTTCAGAGGTCTGGTTCCATCAGGGTAAGGCCATGTGGCTTCACCTCCGGCTTCTTCAGTTCCTAGGATTCAGGGTCTATGCTGCCATATTGTCTTGTCAGTAGCGCTTCTCCCAGCAACTGAGTCTCTAGTCTCTCACCTCCATGGGGAATATATTGTGAGACTTCCCAGAATTCTTAGAGAAAGCCATGCCCACACCCAGGTCCCATTGGCTATCTCCAGATTGACAGGCTAGACTCCACCCCTACACTGCCAGTCATGAAACTGACACACGCGTTCATGACTGCCACAAAACCCAAAAAGTTATAAAACTTGTCTTCCTCACAGAGCTAAGAAGTAGCAGAAGCAGAGAGTGCACCTGGGTATCATACTCAAGGCCGGGTTCTCCATCACAGTCCATGCCGCCATCAGTAGACTTGAACCCATTCTAGGATTCCTGTAGTACAGAGTGGACAGTCATCTGAGGACCATTGATAGCAGAATCACCTCAGATGCCTCTCAACTATGTAGACTGAGGTTCACAATGGAGGGGTGCGAAGAAGGGAGGCAATTGATGGTGAGGACAGTGTAAGCAAGCACTTTGTTCTGCTGAGTGCAAATTCAAGGTCACGATGCTTCAGAATCTGTGCCAGGGTACTTAGCAACAACAGTATGAGGCCACAGTTCAAACCACTGAACCAGGATCTGGGGAAATGGGGTCACAGGATTCACTTTTGTGGAAACACAGGCTTCCCAGGTATTTCTAATGCTCAATATGGTTGACAAACACTCCTCGAGTGAAGATTTCTTTCTAAACATTTCTGGTCACTGTTTTGGAAAAGATCCATCTGTGCTTTCAAAGTTTTCTTCAACACATTCCTCTTTCTAAAGGAGTCAGTGTTGAAATGAATGACTATGCTTCTCTTTATTTAACAAATTCCTCCCCTTCCTTTCTCTCCTAACCATGGGAGCTCTCAAAGCATGTTTCTTTTTTTGGTGTAAACCTTTTTCCTCCTGGTTATTATAATGGTCTCCTGCAATATCTGTCCTTTTGGCATTGACTAATTGATGTCAGTACCATGTCCTCCTGGTTCCTTCGTGTCTTGGAGGTGGTTTGCACATTCATCATTAGTTTTGGAACATCATGTGTCAGCCTCCGGTGTGCTTCAACCGATGTTCATTCGCCTGTTCTTCTACTGATCCACACTAAGGTTGTTCCCATCTGCTATTGTGACACTTAGCAACCCTGTCAGATGAAGTAGAATTGCCCCATAGCCTTTCCAGAATGTGAATCTCTACACAAGCAGATTGTCGCATCTTTTTCCCATAGAGTGGCTGGTGGATTCAAACTTCTAGGCTTTGAGTTTGTCACTGGACATTTTAACCACAGGATAATCAACGCTCCTCATCCCAAGCTTACAAAAAAAAAAGTAAGCCTAAACTATTGCCATCAAGTAGATTCTGACTCTAGGTAGGGCTTCTAAGGCTCTGTAAATCTTTACTTCTCATTTTTCTGCAGCGGAACAGCTGCTGAGTTTGAATGCCTGACCCTGCGGTTAGCAGCCCAACACTTGCCAAAAATCCCTTCTATTACAATCCAGGGTGGCCATTCATCTACTTCCTCTTCTCTAGGTTTGCTTATTCTGGACATCACAGTGTATACCTCTACATGAAGAAGCTCTAGTGGTGTAATGACTGCACACTGGGCTGCTAACTCTAAGTTCATCTGTTCAAAATCACTACCCCCTCCACAGGAGAAAGCCGGGCTTTCCACTCCCATAAAGGATTATAGTCTTGCAAACTCACAGGGGCATTTTTGTCCTACCCTGTAGGGTTGGTAGGTATCAGCCTCAACTTGATGGCCATGAGTGAATGCCTGTACATGCCTAAGCAAGACACATGGAGGATTCCTCCATCAGGTGGTCTTTTATGACTGACTCTTGCTGGGGTGGCTCGGTGCCACTGAGGTGACTTCTACTCAGAGCAACGCTGGGTACCACAGAAGGAAGCTTTGCTGATCCTCAGGCAGCCTCACAATCGAGCTCATGTTTGAGCCCACTCGTGTAGCCACTGTGTCCCTCTGTCTCAGGGAAGGCATTTCTCTTTTTGCTGACCCTCCTCTTTACATAATGTTCTTCTCCAGGTCCTGCTCTCCCCTGATAACATGTCCCAGTACATGAGATGAAGTCTCACCCTCCTCACTTCTAAGCAGCAGCCTAGCTGTACTTTATTTACCAACGCAGATTTGTTGGTTTTTCTGGCACACGGTGGTACTTTCAATATCCTTCGCCAACACCATAATTCAGATACATTCTCTGGTCTTTCTTATTTATTTTCCAGGTTTCATATGTATGTGGGTGAGTGAAAATACCCTCCTTGCCCTACGCACACCTTAGTTCTCAAAGTTCATCCTTGATGCTTAACACAGTAAAGAGGTTTTATGTGGTGGATATACTCAAAGCATATGTGGTTTGCTCTCTCAACTGCTGCTTCTATAAATGTTGATTGCAGAGCTAAACGAAATTTTGACATATGTAGTCTTCTCTTCATCTATCATGATATTGCCTAACTGTGGGGATTTTTGTTTCCTTTAGATTGCAGTGTAATCCATATGGAAAGTTTTAGTCTTTGCTTGTCATCAGCAATTGCTTCAAGTCCTTGTGACATTCATCAAATACGGTTGTGTTATCTCTATATCACAGATTGTTAATGAATCTTCCTCCAGTCTTGATGTCAAGTTCTTCATATAACCCAGTTTCTTCATTATTTACTCAGCAAACAGATAGAATTATCATGATAATATAAATCCTGACTGTGCTAGGTTGGATTGACTAGAGAAACAAAATCAGGGACACTTGTGTATGTATAAGAAAGAACTTTGGGCTGAGCTCTGGTGCCGTAGTGGTTGTGTGAGGGACTGCGGCCCACTGGGTTAGTGGTTCAAGTCCAACAGCAGCTCTCCAGGAGCAAGGGCCTCCCACTCCCACCAGAGGGCAGTGATGCCCCCCTCAAAAAAGAAAGAGCTTTATAACAAAGAGTAATTGTATATCAAGAAAATATCTCAGCCCAGTCCAGATCAAGTCCATAAATCAGATATTAGCCCATAAGTTTGATACTAGTCTATATATCTCTCTTCAGACTCATGCAGCCATACACAATGATGCAGAAGGCAGGAAGATCACAGGCCCGTGGGTGCAAAGTTTTGTGGATCCAATGGTGGAGGAATCATAATAGGGCTGTCACAGGTCTCCACCACATGGCTCGCTCAGGTCTCAGTGTGACTCCACATGCTTTGTAAACAGGAAAGTGAAGCAGAGAGAGAGTGTGGCCCACATCCAGGGAGAAAGAGAGGAAGTTCCCAGAATCCTCATGGGAAGACCACAACCATAAGGAGGCATCATTAGGCAGTGACCTGATTGACAGGCTAGACTCCACCCCTACACTCATTTATCAAGTTGCCATGAAATTATGCAACTACCACACTGACACATACCTTTCCTGACTTTAAACCAGGCAGTATCCCCTTATTTTTTCTAATAATGACCGCCTCTTGTTATGTGTAGATGTTCTTCATGAGCATAAGTTAGTATTCTTAAATTCCTAGTCTTCCGTCTTATTAATAATTTGTTATGATCCACAGAGTAGAATGACCTTTCCAATTAATAAAACACAAATAACATCTTTTCAGTATTCTCTGCTTGCCTGTGAGTTACATCTGACACCAGCAGTGATATCCCTCATTTCAAGTTCTCTTCTTAATTCCGCAGCTCCAAGTCCAGTTGCTGTATTACAGCATTATTTAAAACTCATCTCAGCACAATTTTACTTGCATATATTATTTCCACATTGTGCTATCTCACTTTCCTTTGGAATAGGCACAAACATATATATATATATATATATATATATTAAATCATTTTATTGGCGGCTTGTACATCACTTATCACAACCCATTCATACATATACTGTGCCAAGCACTTTCACATGCCTGCTGCCTTCACCATTCTCCAAATCTCTGGTTTTCCACTTGAGCCCTTGACATCAGCTGTTTATCTTTTCTCCCCCTATAAACCTCAATACTTTATAAATTATTATTATTTTGTCATATCTTACACTCCCTTCACTCACTCCCCTGCATCTATACATAACCTCCTATCTGGAGGACAGACAGGCAAAAATATTGATCTCTTCCAATCTTTTAGCAAAATAGCTATCTTCTCAATTCTTGGCATAGACTAGCGAATGCTTCCAGTGTTGCATCCATTTTTGGGGATATTTTGATTGGTAATCCATCAATTCCTGGAGCCTTGTTTTTCCCTAGTGCCTTCAGTGCAATTTGGATTTCTTCCTTCAGTACAATTGGTTCATTGTCATATATTACCTCTTGAAATGATTAGCATTCATCAATTATAGTTTATATACTGATTGAATACCCCTCCCAGTTTCTTGTGATGTTTTCTGTGCCTTTCGTTTGCTCATAGAATTTTTAAATAATGCAACTTGAGACTAGAATTTTTTTCTTCAATTCTTTCAGATTGAGACGTGCTGTTTTATTCTCTTTTAGCTTTCAAACTCCACATTGCATCTTTCTCTCTCTCACTCCAATTTTCTTTTTTTTTTTTTCCAAAAGTGCATTTGCCTCTCCATCAGGAAGTTGAACCTTGATCTCACACATGAAAGGAGATACTCACCATCAGATTAACAAGGATAGTTCTTGTCACATTTCAGTGTAATACTTTATTTCTAGCTGCTCTATGAAGATTTCTATCTATGATCCCTTCATTTCTTCCATTTGCTTTACTATTCTCTTCAAGAGCAAGTTTCCAAATTTCTTCCAACATTCATTTTGGTCTTAGATTTCTTTTCTATTTATTTTGTCTTAGTTATCTAGTTATTTAATAATTTGGCTATTTATGTATTCATTTATTTGTGCATTTATTCATCCTGATTATGGGCCGAGTTTGGTAACCAAGCCACACAGAATTCAATACAGTTCCTGCCAGATGATTATCTTGGGCCTGACCCAAGTCGTGGTATTTTCAATGGACGCATATGCATATGAAAGTTAGGCAATGAAGACCAGACAAGAATTAATGCATTTGACTTATGTTGTTGGCAAGGAATATTAAAAGTATTGTGGATTGCCAGAAGAGCAAACAAATCTGTCTTGAAAGAAACACAGCTAGGATACTCTGTGGAAGCCAGCATTCCCATTGGGGACTGAGGGTGGGTGCTTGGGAGAGATTCGTCTCTGTGAAAAGGACCTGGTGTTTGGTAAAGTAGAAAGTCAGCAAAGCAGAGGAATGCCTTCAAGAAGCTGAACCAACAGAGCGGCTGCCACGATGGGCTTAAACTTGACTGTGGCTCAGATTTAGGTAGTGTCTCAGTCTGCTCATCAGAGGGCTGCTGTCAGTGGGAACAGCAACAGCAATAATACATTTTATTGATCTGTTCAGCATTTGATGGTTTTTTTGCCCTGCCCCACCCCATTTATTTTATGATTTGAATTACACTGTTAAGAATATGGACAAATGTTCCAATGGATATCTGTTCATTCAATATAGTCGGGGTGGATGGGTGATGGTGACACCAAAGAGCCCTGCTGGCACTGTGGTTCCAAACTAGTCTCCCACCCAAAAGTTGGCGATGAAAGCCCACCAGGGGGGGGAAAAAAGGCCCATCAGCAACTACGGAGAGAAAGATGCAGCAGTGTTTCCTGATAAGACTTACAGCCTTGACAACTCGGCCTATAGGGAGCCATGGCTCAGATGCAAATCAAAGACTCTCCTTTGGGCTGGTGTTACTAACGCGACGTTTCACCTTTTGAGGAGCTGTTCGATGGCTCCCAAAGCTACTGCACTGTCTTTCACCCCCTCAGCCGTGTATGTCGGTTCCGATTCTCCACACGCTGACTGACATTTGTATTTTCCGTCTCCTAAGGCATGTGCAGGGGAATCTATCTCCTTGTGGTTTGGATTTGCATTTCCCTGGTGGCTATTGATGCTGAACATCTTTTCTTGTGCATTTAGGCTATTTGCATATTTTCTTTATTGAAATATCTGTTTAGGTCTTCTGCTCACTTTTTATTTGGATTATTTCTCTATATTATTTATTAGAGTTCTTTATATATCCCTTATCAGATATTTGATTTACAAAGAGTCTTCCCTTCAAGTGGTTGCCGTTTTACATTCTCAATAGTATCTTCTGAAAAGTAATTTTTCTTATACTTATTTTTAACTTTACCTTTATTAGAAAAATGTCCAAGGCCAGAGTTTGCTATCACCTCTCCCCCCTGACTGTCCCCCCCTCCAAGGGCACTGATATCTAGAATTATAATTACTTTCATATCAAAATTTAATGTTAATAATATTTTCTTGTGTTAGATCAGTTTTATTAATTAACTATGAGACTTATATATTGACTTTAACAGTACTTATCTTAGCTTTTGCTGTTCAGTTTTTTAATTATTAAAATTTAATGGTGATATTTGAATATGGATATAATTAATGCCATGTAATTGCACATGTAATCCAGGTTGAGATGGTGTGGTAGTGACATAATTTCATGTCAACTTTATAAATAGAATGTAGGGTTTGAGTCTAGCCTGTCAATCAGGTCACAAAGTAATACCCCCAGGAAGATGATGGGAACTTTGGGCATATGGACTAATACGGGACTTATGGACTTGATCTGGACTGGGATGTTGTCTTAATATATAATTACTCTTGATATAAAGCTCTCTCTTACACACATGTGTCAGTATGTTACTTCCTCTAGTCAACCCAATATAACCCAGATGGCAACTTGATGGCAAGTGTTTTGTTGTACATTGTTTATACTACAATAAAATATTAAGACATATCTACATATTACTTATAGTGGATATATAGATTGTCTACTTGATATTTTGTTAGTCCAACCTCCCTTTTGGCTCCTGCATAAGAAAAAGGATTTTGTTTAAGTAACTTTCCTCCTTTTCTCCCCAGGCCCCTCACATATGAAACCAAGTACTTGGAAACTAACTCAGCACTCTGAAACTCTGCTTTGTTTAAAAAGTAAATCACTTTCATTTCCAGGAGTTGGTTTAGCAGTGTATGAAACAGAAGTTTGGCCATGAGGTTTAAATGAATCTTCTCGGGGATTTCTGAAGAGTTTCTTTGCTCTTTAAAAAGACACCCAAGAGAAAGTACTGCCTTCTTCCGCTGCTGTAACCACCTGTCCACAATATGGCTGAGTCTCGGGAAAGGACTTCCACTGACGATCACTGCAGAGAAAGTGATAAACTGGGTTCTTGATTAGGTTGGGGAGTTCTCACTAGAGACTGCTCATTTCTAGATTTGTTAATAAAGAATGCATTTCCATAGAGTTTAAAGTAGTCTGATTCAGGGTTTTGGCTTTCACAGGACAAAACATTTGAACTAGTACATAACTATTCCTCCCTAATCTGGGAGAAAGAAAAAGTTTTCTACTCCCGCAAAGAATTAATCTCAGGAATACACAATGGCAATTCTACACTGTCCTATAGGGTCACTCTAAGTCAGAATGGACTTGACGACAGTGAGGTTTTTGTTCTTTTCCTTTTTAATAAAAACCCGTGACAGTTAAGTTTTGTGTCAACTTGACTGGGCCAAAATTCTCGGTGAGTTGACGTTTAAGGCCAAGGATGTGCCTTGACACAGAGTAATCAACTCAGCAATGAGCTCTGCTGTGAATCAGTTGCGAGATGAGGGTGGTTGCAACCCTTCTACTTAGTTCGCAGCCCTGATGGTGTTTCCTTCCTACATTAGCTTTCTCTTTGAAGAGCTTGTTTGCATCTCTCTGCGTCTGGATTCTGCATCTTGCTCATTGACTCCAGTTCTTTTGACTTGTATCAAGCGCCTATCCTATTTGCTGTCTACTTTGAGAGCTGAGAGCAACCTGCCATCTGGCTTGTCCTCTCATCAACCAACCTTGAATTCTCCGGACTTGGCAAAGATAAGCCTGGCACGTTGACCTTGGATTCATCTACCTTGACATCTATTAGCCTGTGTCTTCCCACTCCCTGGTTTGTCAGCCTCTCCACAGCTATGTGAATCAGAAGCCTCCAACTTATTGTCTGACCCATGGCTTTCAGCTGAACCAGACTTACCTGCTTCTACAATTGCGTGAGCGACTTTCTTGATATAAATGTCAAAATAAAATACACATCTCTCTCTCTCTCTCTCTCTCTCGCTCGCTCGCTCGCTCTGGTTTTGCTTCTCTTAGGAAGTCAATCTAACCTATAACCTTTTCTCTTACCTGAGTTTTTGTATATTTTTGCTTATATCTAAAGTCTATAAGAAGTCTATTGGATACTTATTATAGTTTCCTCAGTGCTCTAAAAATGTTAGCTTTGGTAACATTACATATTACTAATGAATGCAGAGCAGGTATGCTTAGCATAGGCTCCGGTGGTAATTTTGACTCGTGTGATGTTTGTTGTGGCTGAGTAGAATTTGGAGTGGCTGCAGACTTGCTGCAAGACATTCTGGCCTGGCTCTCCCTCTTGTTTATTTACTCAAGTAGGCAGAACAAGTACCATTTTCAAGCAAGTGCATAACATTAATACACTTTATTATTCATTTCAGAGTAACTTGAAAGAATTGTGAATAATGCTAAAGCCAAAATTGATATGAAGTCTATTTATCCCACATCCCTTTCCTGTTCTGTAGTCACTGGCCCTCGTTTCTCAGTGGGAATAAGGAAGGAACCGCAAATGGCAGATGCCAGCCGGAACACCATGACCTGAATTCCACATCTATCTCTACATCTTCAAGTACATCTTTTAAACTCTTTCATCTCCTAACTAGACGGCTTAGAGTAGCTGATCTATGACAGATCAAGTTCTTTATTTTGATAAAAAGGTCTGTACATCTATCCATTAGCAAGTTTACTGGTTCTTCATAAGTGAATTATATTTCTTACTCAGGTTCTTCTAAATTTCCTTTCATGCTATTATATAATTAGCCTTCCAAATTTTTGTTTTGCCATTTGTAAATAGTAGAGACTGACTCTGAAAATGATAGATAATTAATAATTTAAAGTGTTACGTACGTAAACTCGAAAGGAAGTTTTTGTAGGAGAATAGCAGGAGGTTAAGATAGAAACAACTTATTTCAGTAGTAAATTTATGAAATCATGCTCCCACAAAAAGGCCTTATGAAGTCCAATGGAAAGTGGTGTTTTTTTAAAACACGCACTAAATGAAATTTACTTTTTTGAGGGTAGTTTAGTTTTGAATGATTTGGTATTAACCCCCTCCCCCCCTTACAAGCCATACTTTAAAAAAATAGCTCTTAACTGTGTGTGTGGCCGAGAGTGGAGGTGGAGGCAGGGGTGGGGGATGGATGACAGGGGTGGATTTAAGTGGTGAATCTGCGCACACATAGGTAGGAATAACTGTGAACTGAAAGACTAAGCTGGAAAAAGCTAAAGAAACTATTTGTCTCTTTTTCAAAGATATCTCAGAAAGATGTGATGATTCACTTACTTGCTAGTGCAAAAACATTTACAGGTCTCTACAGAGTTGAGACCTTTCAGCACAAACAAGATAACGTGTTTCACACTTAACAGCCTGATAGACTGTAACTTACAGGTGAGGTAATTCAACAAGCTGTGCTGTTTTAAATATCTCTTAAATTAAGTGCTGTGGTTGCAAAAATAACCCCAAAGGAACATGACCTAAAATGTAAAAGGCTTCTTATCTAAGCAAAAGGGGTCATTTTAATAAATTCCATGTCTGCATATACTCTACCCTATGTGAATATATATGTCCTACTTGTTTTTTGCTTTGAAGTAGCTGACACAGAACCAGTTTAAGGGTTCTTCTTATTAGCTTTAATGCAGTGGAGAAAGGGGAGTTTTGAGCTCTTATACCATGCAGACACTTCCTCTGTATTAATCAAAAGCACATCGTTCAATTGAAACTTTCTTTGTAAGGGAACTTGAACTCTAAATGGCATTGGGGCCATTTGCTTTTTCATTCAATAATAATTTTCTGCATGCTTATCTAAGCACAGGTAGAGCCTTTTTAAAAAAATTTTTTTTTAAGATCATGATTGGTCTCCTGGAGCTTGCATTCTTGAAGGGGAGAAAATTAACTAAAATAGCAAATAAAAAAGTTTGACAGCCACAAGAACTGTGAAGAAAATGGGGAGGGTTACGTTTGTAGGGCGCAGAGCGCGTGGGTGGCTATTTCAGACTGTGTAGTCAGGGAAGGGCTCAGGGTAGACGTGACATTTGAGCTGAGACTGAAATAGCAAGAAGGAACTAGCAGGTCATGGTACTGGACAGAAGATACAGTTCACGTGAAGAACATGCAAAAGTAAGGGTTAGCGACGCTGGGAGGCACTTGGAAATTTCCAAGAGAGAAAGGAGGAAGGCGCGTGACCAGAGCATGGTGAGCAGGGTAGAATTTGAGGTTCGGAAGCCTGGCAAAGAGTTGAGCTTTTATTCACTGTACCAATGGTGTCTGGTAGGCTCTGAGAAGAGGTGGCACATTTAAAAAAATACAACACTGCAAAACGCTGCGTACTACCCCAAACTCCAAACCAAATCCAATCCCCTATGTGCTACGATTTCTTTTTTTGGTTTTTGAAATGCAATTTCTAACTCCAGAGATCGCTCCTGTTTGCCCAGGCCCTGTGCTCCCTGCGGCTCGTTGGCACCGACGCCCTCTGGTTGACAGCCTGGGCGCGTGTGACAGTTGGCAGGCGTGGAGGAGCAGCCAGACTAGTCCCTGCAGGGCGGGGGCTGCAGGAAGGGACCGGGGGGAGGCAGCTGCTGCGGCAGGGCTGGGAAGGCGGCTGCCTCCCCCCACCAGAGCCGCGGGGAAGCGCGCAGGGATAAAAAGGTGAGCATGCGGCCGGGGAGCCCGACCTCCGCCCACCTGACCCTTCGGAGCTCCTTCCCCGAGGCTTGGGGGGCTGCCTCGATGGGCCTCGGGAAACAATGGTGGCTCGGGACTGGCAGCGACGGCGCGAGTTTCCAGGGGGCATGAACGACTAAGGGAGCCGCGGCCTCCGGGGCCTAGCGCTGCAGGCCCCAGCGCCCGCCCCGCGTCCCCGGGTGCCGCAGGTGGTGATTTATGTCTCTTCTCCGGCAGTCGGCCGGCCCACAGCCCGCGGGGCGCGAGGCCCCAGGCCGGGCGATCCGGCGCCGCGTTTTGTGATCTGCTCGCCGACCCAGGCCTCCGCAGAGTGGGCGTCTAACGGAGCACCGGAACCTGGGTCACCCGCCAGCCTTCGGTCTACAGCACACCGACTGTTGGGGGTCCATCTGCTGTGGGGGGTCAAGGCTGCGCGCAAGACCGTGGCGCCTGCTCCCTGGGGCCTCAGAGAACCGGGGTCCCCGAATCCAATTTTCCGAAGGACGTCGAAGCTTCGCCATCTGGAGAGCGACCTTAGCCCGCCGGCTTGTCGACCGTGGGATCTCAGCTGTGTCACAGCTGCAAGACTCTTCAAGGAGCCCCCCGACATAGCCGCCCCCTCACTCTGCACCCCCGCCGGCCAGACAATGCACCGCGGCGCATTTGCTTCGGTCTAACGGGTCTCGTGTGTTTGTTTATTGCTGGTTTCTGGAACGTAGGCGCCACAGGCAGAGACCATGTTTTTCCGGGCCGGTGCGGGGTTCCTGGCGCCCTGGACTGGGCCGGACGCAGTACCCCCAGACATTTGATTGGGGACTGAGCGCCATTTGCGGTTGGGGAGAACGCAGAGCCGCAGGCCCTTTGACGGGGGTGGGGCTTATTTTAGCTCCGCCCCCGCCCCGCCCCGCCTCGCTCACCTCCCGTCTGCCTTTTCCCCCACTGGGCTGAACCTCGCTTCTCTTTCCAGCCTCACTCTCGGGTTTTGCAGCCCCTTCGAAAACCCGGAGCAGATTCCGACCGGAGCGCACTGCTCCTCGCGGCACCTCCCCAGCATCCCCAGGCGTCCAAGCTGGGCATGCTCAGTCGACAGGGCCCCTTCAGCTCGCGGAGTAGGAAGCTTCAGCGCTACGGATGCGAGGAACTGTGGCGGGGGCAAAATGGAGCCCTTTACCAATGGTGAGTGGGCCGGCGGAGGCGCCGGGCTCTCCTGGCCTTGAGGGTGGTGGGCAGGCGGGGTCGCGCTGCAGTCGCCATCTCTCCGAGAGCGTTGGGGGCGACGGGGTGGGGGTGTGGGAAGTGGCTGGAGGCTCTCACGGGGCGCGCATGGCTGTGGTCCCCAGAGCCGGGTCCTCCTGGCGGGTCAGCGTCGCCTGGAGCCGGGGGTGAGGGCCGTTCGGGTGCGGTCGGTGGGTTGGCAAAGTTCGGGCTGCTGTAGGCCGAGCAGGGAGGGGGCGCGGGAAAGTTGGCAGCCCGTTGTCGCCCTCGGCGCGGGGGGTTGTCTGCCGAGCTCTGGAACCCGAGCGTTACACGGCCCGGGCCAAACCCACCTCCCCCAGGACTCCCGGAGCGGTGCCCCTGCCCTTCACCGAGTGGCCGCCGTGACTTTTCCGAGGGGGGAGTGTGGGGGCGGGGGGGGGGTTGGCAGGCACCTTCGGGGGAGGAAAGGGAAACTTGCAGCAAGGCTTGCTCGCACCCAGTCCCGCCGGCCAGGCGCCTGCCCTCCTGCCGCCGCGGCTCTCCGCAGGGCGTCCAAGCCGCCCCTCCCTCACCCCAAGATCAGTTTTCAGGAGAGGGCTAATGAAATCTCAAGGGTTCCGCACTGTGATATGGCAGTGTGACTTGCGGGCAAGACTGCCATTTCTCCGCAAACAGCCCCAGCCCCTCCTCGGAGAGGGTAAATCGCACCCGGGTTTAAACGCTGGCTTTTGTTTGCACAAGTGCTGGAGTCACAAGGCACGGCGAGAAGTCAAGGGTTTCGCAGGGTGGGAGTACGCCTGGATTCCCTCTTAGGAATCGAGTTGATGCCCAGTAGGAAAACTGCCCAAAAGGGAGACTTTGCCCCCAAATGAAGGGGTTCACTTCTGTTGACGTGTGTCTTCCAGCAGTTGGTTGATGACTTCGGGTCGTTGGATATTAGCATTAATCGAAGCTAAGGTCTTTGGTATCCCGCTTTGGGCAGGCCAGTTGTTACCTAAGAGACCGACACTGCCAGGGAGATTCATGAGCTTAAGCATGCCAACCACTCATTAGATTCTCCCTGCCCCTAATTTGGATGCTTAATTCTACTGCCATTTTCCTGTCTGTACTGTTTAATTAGGTTTCATGGTAACAACTTTCTGATTTTTCTTTCTCATTCAGGCCCTATTTGCAATCACTAAAGTTCTAAGAATAGTCCCATAAATTTGACAGAGAATTGAGGAAAATTGGAACTCACCAGAACCCTAGAGACTTTAGTATGTTTTCTGTAACCTCTTCAGTCTTTGCGATGGAAGAGTCCAGAGCTTAGTCTTCCATAAGCATGGTCTTTGTTCTAGGAGAATGCTTGGGGCCTTCGTATTTATAGGACTTGGAATATGTACTTTCACGTAAATACAATCTCTACAACAAGGCCGAGGCACCATTTAGTCAAGTATGGGCCTGCCTTGATTTGGTGAGCCTTCTCCAGAGTTAAGGTTTTGGCAATTTCCCCTCTCATTGAATATCCTTCTTTAAATGGTAATATTTGCAAAGTTGTTACATTTGGGAGCAAACTGAAAAAAAAAAAAACAACTCCACAAAGGAGGACCAAAATGAAGTAATTCTTCAAACCCCTCATGTAGGAAATTGGATTTCTGGTCCTTTCCTACTGGTCTTCCAGATTTTCAGACTCTACACTGGAGACAGTTTGAGATCCTCTTAGTTATATATGAATCATTTTTTTAAGGCCATACGTACGGTCTTTTAACAAGGCGAATAGAAATGGCAACATCTGGTTCACTGCCATCGACTCAGTTCCTTCTCAGGCTGAAGGTGGACCTGTATCTGTTTCATAACCTTTGGAGGCTTCTCTAGACTTTTACAGGCCCTTCAAACATGGCATGGTGTAGTGGAAGGTTTATCTTTGTACATAAACCTTTTCAGTACAAAGGATTGCAAGGGGCTGCCAAGTGCGTTCCCATCATAGCAACTCTGTGCACCGCAGAACGAAACCTCCCCGGACCTGGACCCCCCTCACCTTTGTTCTTCTGTTTGAAGCCCGTGTTGTAGCCACTGTGTCAGTCCATCTTGTCAAGGACCTTTCTCTTTGGCACCGCCCCTCTACTTCACCAAACATGTTATGTCCTGTTCTTCTCCTGTAGGCCCTGGTGTGGAGAATTCCCTTATCCAGTGTATCATGTCAAGATTTATGAAGCTGGTATTGGCATATGTTATGTGTTGATTCTCTTTTAATAAATTGTTCCCCTGTAGTTACACTCTCATATTCCTATAAGAGAGATGTGGAAGCTGAATCAAAACAGAGCTTAAATGAATCAGGGCAGCATAACTTTGAGTTAAAGTTCTGTCATGGGTTTTAATTTCTGCCCTACAAGTCTGAAAACCCCCAGACCCACTGCCTTCGAGTTGATTCTGACTATGGCAATCCTGGACAGGGTTTCCAAAGCTGTATATCTTTATGGCATTATATCTTTATGGCATCAAATGGTCACCTCCTTCTCCTTCTGAGTGGCTGGTGGATCAAACTCCAAATCTGGTAGTGAGCAGACCAGTGCTTTACCAGCCAGGGCCATCAGGATCCTTACAAATTTGTAAAGGAGGCAGATGTAGTCTTATCTTGTCATTTCTGCCTTCACTCATCTGTTGCAGTGCGACTTTCTGCACGTCCCAGCTTTTTGTCAAAACTTGCTGCTGTCCTAGCCGTTTTTTTTTTTTCTTTTAAGGCCCTGCTCTCCGCTCATAGTGAGTGTCTCTGACTTGGACATCAGTCCGTCCAAGGTAACAAACACTGCTGCAACACATTTACGATTCACGTCTCCTGAAAGGGCCTTTTAAGAGGGACTTTATGCCAAGAATTTGGCTTGGGATATTTTGGGCCTTGCCCTTGGGATACTGCTGACTGTTATTCTGAGAGATGGAACTTCCGGTCGTGCTTTGCATCTTTGGTGGCCTTTTTTTTTTTTTTTTTTTTTAATAAGAGTGAAGTGTGCTGAATCAGTTAGTACTGGAGTGATCCTGTTAGGGAGGTGGAGGTGAAACTTTAAAGTAGTAATTTTCATACTGTAAAATATTTGATGGTAACACCCTTTGAGTTTTGATAGAGGTACTAGATTAGAGCAAGTATTTGATGCCTATCTTTGTTTTTTGTTTGTGTGCAGGGCTGGGGTATTTCAGAATAATGTAAGCTAATGCAGATGCTGGGGCTCCTGCTCAGAATCTGATTTAGTCGGGCTGACTTGTGCCCAGGAATCTGCATCTGCATATTGAGGATTCTAGAGAGATTCACCAGAAAGGAGCTTTTGGGAAGTTTATCAGATAAGCAAATTTGGGATGAAGGAAAATAGTGACAGAACATGATTGTGTGTGTGTGTGTGTGTGTGTGTGTGTGTGTGTGTGGTTATATATTTTACCCCTATATTTTCTAGTTAAATTGTAGGGCCTGAAGAAAATCTAGAGGTTAGAAAAATCTTTGTTTTGAAGAACTAAGAACCAGAAGTAAAAAGGAATCCTTAAGGTGGGCTACCCATTGGGTTGCTAACTACAAAGCCAGGGGTTCAGACCCGCTAGAAAGATTTAAAGCCTGGGAAGCCCAAGGGGGCAGTTGTACTCTGTCCCATGGGGTCGCTGTGAGTCAGAATGGTCGTGAGTGAGAACTGAAAACATGCTTTAAGCAGTTTGTCATTTTTCCTTATGAACGAAGCCCCCAGGAATTAATGTTAGTACTACAGCCTGGCACATAATTAAACATAGGAAGGACATCCCTAAATTAACAACATTATGTGTGTTTTTGTTTTCAGCTTCCAAAATGGGAATTCTGCACAATTGAGATATTTGTAGCTTGTAAGGCAGTATAAAATCCAGTGTGTGTGTTTTTTAATCTTACGTATATGATTCTGTAGGTACACATTTCTTTAAAAAAGCAGGGTCTGCCAAAAAAGGTGACCTTACCATGTTTTTGTTTATGCATTGTTTCTTGTTCAGTGGGGAAATGGAATGTTGTTGTTTCCCTGTGCAGTGAAATAGAAATTCTGCTTTATTCCCAAGGTGTTTTTCTTTTCAGTGAGGGGATGGGGCTTTATAGGCTTGACTGAGTGTGAGTAGGATACCTCCCTGTGTTGACAGCACTAACAATCAAACACTGAGGCAGTGCCTGGAAGCCTACCTCACCTTTAGCCGTCAAGTTCTTTACTTTTCTCTGTGGGGAGACCAGTGATTATCATTGATCTGCGGGTAATCTTGGAGTGCTCAGCCTAAAAGATAAAGAGCCAGAAAGTTTGGTTTTAAAGAAGGTATTATGTAGAGATTGGACAAGAAATGAAATGAGCTCTTGCTCACATACCGTTTTTTTTTTTTTTTTTTACTTCAGCCAGATACCATTTTTTTGAATGACCATTTACAAATAGATTTTTCTGTAAGGGCAAAAATACCTATAAAACTGTCATGAATGATGTTAACCTCATGAAATAAATGGATCAGAAAAAGCTACTTTTTTCATGCTAATATAGAAAGAGGAAGTAAAGAACCAATAAGACTTTGTCAAAGACATTCTGTATATATATGTATGTATATGTACATGTAAAATATATGTATATATAAAAATATATACAATTGTCTTAAAATATTGCCCATATAACATCTGCCACCACTGGACTCATACCTCTACTGATTCAGTATAATAGTTCTATTACGCTGGGTATATGCTATGAAATCATTAAAAAATTGAGAGAGAGATCTTGGCCTTCATGACCATAGGAGCTGGGATAGAGTCTACGGGTCTTAGGAGCTGAGATGAGGGCTGTGCAGCCATGGCCTGCCAACTACTTGCTTCATATCTTGAAGACGGTGTGAGATTGCAGGTCAGGAACTGCTAGAGTTTTTTAGCAGTGGGGCAACCGGAGAAAGGCCATTTGTTGTCTGTTTAAATCGAATAACTGGATCTGCCCCGTCCCTGAGAGCTCACAGGAAACCAAAAATGGAAGTGTAGTAAGTAGAATTGATGCAGTATGAGCAAGTTGGCTTGTTGTTGTTTTGGGTTTGTACTGGTACAAGCAGCGCCGGTGGCATTGTCAGTACACTTAGGACTGCTAGCTGCAAGATGGGTGCTTCAAGCCCACCAGCCATTCCAAGGAAGGAGTGATCATCTTCAAAGATGTACAGCCTTGAAGACTTTTTAAGGTTCCTCTGGATCAGAACTGACTCAGTGGCCCTGGGTTTGGTCTTGCTTTCTTGTTTTCATTTGGAGTCTTAATAGCTTTTTGAATTCATATGGGTTGGCAGCGAATTTGTTTGTTTAGAGAGAAGACTGCTCACTATCCTGGTGTTTCTGGGCAGCAACAGTGACATACGAGTGCTCATAGAAAGTAGGGGGTTGAGGGATAGCAAGGGGGGTGAACAGGGCATGTCATCCTTTGCTTGTAGCCTGATTTATTGCTCTAATGGATTAGTGATCTTTCTGGAGAAGACTAATGTTCATGTAGGACTGGGGTCAAAGACAATAAGGGAACATTGAAACTTAAAGAGAATTAGTGAATGTGATAAAAGGTGAAGATTTGTGAGTAAAAGAGAAAAGGGATAGGCACAAAATTCCTAATTATGCCATGAGCCTTGCAAGTCTTTGGATTAGAAATGGGGAGCTCTGGCTCTCCTTTGAAGAGCAGGTATGTGGCTGAAAGTAAGAGTGGTCGGAAGAGTTTAAAGGTCGATCTTGTTGGACTAAAGGAATTGGAGAAGGATGAGATGCATTAAGTCTGCTCACTTTACTTGAATGCTTTAAATTTTAGGGGGAAAATTACCAGGAGCCTAGTGCCATCTCCCTTATGGGACCACCTTAGTAGCTGTCCCTGTTCTGTATTGCTTGTTTATGCTTCAGTTTTCTGTGGGTATTTATGGTTGAACCGTGAGCCAATTAAGGTTTTGTTTTGCCTTTAATTTTAGCCTTAGCATCTAAATAAGGAAGAAGCTAGTTCTTTTATTTAGCTATTTGCCAAATAAAAGAAGGCTCAGGCTTCCTTGAAAAAAAAAAAAAACCAAAACAATGGAGAATTGAGTTTACTTGTAGAGACCCTTTGAAGCTCTTTTCCTTCTTTTGTGTATTGCTTCATAAAAGTCCTAGATGCTCTTCCCACATACTTCATGGATGCCATCACCGAAACAAAACTTGAGCCAATTCGGGACCTTTCTAGATTAGTGTGGTCTGAACTTCTCTGTAGTCCCTGGTGCAGTTTGGGATCTGTGGTGAACCCAAACCAAGCCGAGGCCCATCAAGTTGATTCTGACTAGGAGTGACCTTAAGGAAAGAGTAGAATTGCCCCACAGGTTTGTCAAGGCTGTCATCTTCAGAGTAGCAGGCCGCCGCTTCTTACCCTTGCAGGGCAGCTGGTCTGTTAGATCACAAACCTTGTGGCTAGCAGTTGAATGCTTCTAACCCCTAGCGTTAGGAGTTAAGATTTACAACACATTTGGGCGGTGAAGGGTGGGACTGGGGCAGTGAGGTGGTGGTGGTGGACACAGTTCAATCCCTAACAGGTCTAATTGTAGATTCTCTGAGAAACTCTAATCTAGAGGAAATTACCTTGAGAATTACTGACCATATTTGGGTATACTTAACTATAGCTGGTAAGAATAAATAAAAATGACTCTCTGAAGAAGCTGTGCTCATATAGAAGAATAAACAAAGTGCCTAATACGGTGGTTAGGAAACTACACAGGATTAAGTCCTGACCTTCTTTCCTGTACCTTTCCTGAGCAGGTCTGCCTGCTTAGGAACAGCCCCAATAAACGTGGCCTGGTGATGGTAAATACAGGCACAAACAACCTCCGCTTCCTTTGAGACCACTCGTACACCTTTATTTTGTCTGTATTGTTCATATTTTACCTGAAAGGGGGCTTTAAAGAGACAGGTGACTCATGCAAGCAAAACAGGGTCGTGTTGCCCCTAAGTCTCCTTTTCTGCCCACAGATACTCATTATACCTTAATGTCAGCTTATACATTTTAGATAATGTATTATCATGTTTTCCTGTAAAATCATATCAACCTCATTGAGAGATTTAAAAAGAAATTTTTTAGCTTTCTATCTTACAAAGGTATTTGCTTCTATACAGCTTTGCTTGAGACATTACTGAGCATAAATACTTAAGTATCACTGATCATCTGAATTGTCCTTTATGGATAAGTCTTTCCAAGATGTGCCATGAGGATATCCAAGGACTGTGGGGCCCATTTTATAAAGAAAGATTAAAAAATACTATACAAGATAAAAGTAAGTTCTACTGGAGTACGTTTGATAAAAGAGAAACATTGTGGCATTGGTGAGCAGCGGAGGTGTTGGCTTCATAGTGACTTCTTGCACAATAAAATGAAACACTGCCAGACCTTCTTGCTTGAGATTGGACCTTTGGGGTTCACAGGGCTTTCCTTGGCTGCCATTTCAAAGTAGACCTCTTCTAACTTGTTCAAAGCAAGGCCTTCCCTGACATGTGGGTTATGTCTGAACATGAGAAGCCTGGATCAGGAATCTGAGTCTCCTACATTGAAGGTGGGTATTCTACCACTAAACTACCAAGGACCTCAAATGAAAACATAAATTAGTCTAGGAAAATCAGAACTAAAATAATGGTATTTTCCTCCAACAAGGTATTGGGTTTTACGTGAATTAAATGACTTATGATTATGTGGATTGTAATTATTGTAGAAAGGGGAAGGGAACATGCTCGTACTCTCACTTTGTTTTTTTGGGTGGCATCACTGGTTCAAACTCTAACTTTGGACTCCTGTACTGCCGTCTCAGCTCTTTAGCCTAGAATGTCAATCATGTAGAACCTGTTGACCTGATGTTTTTTAGGTGTTCCCTAGACAGAGTTTTAGCCAATGGTTTTCCTATGTGGCATTGAAAAATTAAAACCAACAACTGTAACTTTTGTTGTGGCAAAGCATATATAATAAAACAGCCATTTTAACATTTTTGGGGGAGGGCATCACTGCCTTCTGGTGGTCGTGGGAGCTACCCAGCGCTGCTCCTGAGAGCCGCCTCTGGATTTGAACCACCAAGCCCGCTGGCCGCAGTCCTGTACTCACCCACTTATGCCATCAGGGCTCAGCCCCCATTTTAACCATTTTTAAGTATAAAATTAAGTGACATTTATTTTACTTACCCATGTTGTTCAGCCATCACTACTATTTCCAAAACTTCTTCATAGGTCTCTGGGTGGTGAAAATGATTTGTGCTTAGCTGCTAGCCAAAGGTTGGTAGTTCTAAATCACCCAGTGGATCCAGAGAAGAAGTGCTTGACAAATCTTTCTGTGCTTCTTTCATGGTTACAGCCAAGCAAACCCTCATCAGAGTTGACTCAGTGGCAATGGCTTGATTTTTACTCATTAAGCAAGTAAGTTAACACAGCACTCTTTAAGTGTAATGATTAAAGCACTCAGCTGCTAACTGAGAGGTCAGCGGTTTGAATCCCCCAGTCAATCCCCAGGAGAGAGATGTAACATCTGCTTCTATAAAGATGTATAACTTTGGAGACCTGATGGGGCAGTTCTACTCATTCTTACTGGACTACTGTAATCAACTTGATGGCAATGATTTGTGAAGGAGGGGTCTGCATTAAGCAAATAACTTCCCATTCTACAACTCTAATAATAAACAAAATTTCTATACACATGCATTTTAAATATATTGTATTTTCATGCATATGCAGATACTATGTGAGATCATGCAGAGTAATCCTTGTATATTCTTGTACTCAGTCTAGGGTTTTCAAGGTTCATCCATGCTTGAGAACTCAATTTCTCTTTATGGTGGAGTAGTATTCCATTGAATGATCCATTTTATTTATCCCCGTTGCGTCTGTTTTGTTGGTGGACCCTTGAATTGTTTCTGCCTTTTGCATATTTTGCTGCAGCAGACACTGATGTTCAAGTGTGGGAGCTTTGGGTCATGACTCTGTTCGAGTCATTTGGTTATGTGCCTGGAAGTGGAATGCCTTGGTCAAATGACAGTGCTGTTTCCCTTTTTGCAGAGCTACCAGACTCTTCCACAGTAGCTGAATTTGCATTCCCACCAAGTCATCCAACAGGGTCGCCATTTTTCTACTGCTCACCACCTTTTATTTTCCATTTTTCTGATAGTCAATGTAAAGTTATATCTCAAAGTGGTTTTAGTGTATACATTTATTTAATGAGTAATGATATTGAGCATCTTATTATCCATTCACATTGGTTTGATGACAAGTCTGTTTAAGTCCTTTGTTCATTAGATAATTGAGTTACTTGTATTTTTATTTTTGAATTATAAGACTATTGTAAAGATGATTTGGATAAAAAACTGTTTTTGGATAACTGGTTTCCAAATATTTTCTCACATCCTGCTGGTTGTCTCTTCATTTTCTTTGTGAATTAGTTTGAGTCATAAAATTAAAACAAAATTTTTAACTATGATTGAAAATTTTTTACTTCCCCAATTAATTAAAAAATGTATTCCTTGATGTCAAAAACCTTTGATAACAAAAGCATCATTCTTAAGAAATCATTGCTAAAAGCAAGATTTTGAAGCTTTGCTATCTTCTAAGCGTTCTATGGCTTTAGTTCTTATTTTTATATCCTTGATTCATTTATGAGGTAATTTTTATATGTGGTGTGAGATATGGGCCCAGTTTCATTTTTTCGTGTGTGAAGATCAAGTTGTTCCAGCACAATTTGTTAAAGAAGACAGTATTTTTGAATACCTGGCTGTTCAGGAGAATTTAGTGGGTATTATTGGTAATTTGTGCATGATCACAAATTATAAATTTCCACTTGTATTTTATCATTCTAATGAAGGTAGCAATTAGAAAACAAAAAATAATATATCTACTTACATGTATATTTTATGTATATACCTACATATATGTGTACGTACACATCCAGAGAGATAAGGAGTATTTGAAAAAGCAAAACTATTTTTCATCAGCACTTTTTTGTTAAAAATCATTTTATCGGGGGCTCATACCACTCATCAAATCCATATATACATCCATTGTATGTCAAGCACATTTGTTACCCTCATCCTTCTCAAAGCATTTGCTTTCTACTTAAGCCCTTGTTAACAGCACCTCATTTTCTCCTCCCTCCCAGCTTTCCACTCCCTCATGTACCCTTGACAATTTATAAATTATTTTTTTGTCATCTTGTACTGTCCAGTGTTTCCCTTCACTTACTTCCCTGTTCCCCTCCCCATGGAGGGGGTTGTATGTAGAACCTTATAATCACTTCCCCCTTTCTACCCCACTTTCCCTCCAGCCTTCTGGTACTTCTACCCTCTTCACTGGTCCTGAAGAGATCATCTGTCCTGGATTCCCCATGTTTCTGGTTCCTTTCCATACCAGTGTACATCCTTTGGCCTAACTGGATTTGTAAGGTAGAATTGAAATCATGATAGCTGGGGGAAGCGGGGAGCATTAAAAGCTAGAGGAAAGTTGTATGTCTCTTCATTGCTACACTGCTCCCTGACTGGCTCGTCTCCTCCCGGTGACCCTTCTGTAAGGAGATGTCCCATTGCCTATAGATGGGCTTTGGGTCCCCATTCTGTACTCTTTCCCTCATTTACGATGATATAATTTTTAGTTCTTTGATGCCTGATACCTGATCCCTTCGATACCTTGTGGTCACACAAGCTAGTGTGCTTCTTTCATGTGGGCTTTGTTGCTTCTGTGCTAGATGGCCATTTGTTTACCTTCAAGCCTTTAAGATTCCAGATGCTCTATCTTTTAATAGCCAGACAAGATCAACTTTCTTCACCACTTTTGTTTATGCACCCATTTGTCTTTAGCAATTGTGTAAGGAAGGTGAATGTCATGGAATGCCAATTTAATAGAACAAAATGTTCTTGCATTGAGAAAGTACTTGAGTGTAGGCCCATTGTCCATCTTCTGCCTTAGTACTAAACCTATAAATATATGCACATAGATCTATTCCCCATCATCATATATAAATATATTTACATATGTGCATGCCTGTATTTAGACCTCTATAAATGTCCCTTTCTCCCAGTTCTTTCCTGTATTTTCTTTTACTTTCCTCTTGTCCCACTATCCTGCTCAGCCATCATTTGGGTTTCAGTAATATATCTCTCAGTTACATTACCCCTGATCAGTCCCTACCAGACCTTTCACACCCTCCTTGCCACTGATCTTGGAGCACTTGTTGTTCCCTTGCCCCTGGTTTGGTCAACACTATCTCCTTTCCCCCATCTTCCCCTCTCTCATATCCCCCTGGAACCATTAGTCCCATTGTTTTCTCCTCCAGACTGTTCATCCAGCCTGTCTTATCTAGATAGTCCTGCAGAGACAATAATATGCACACAAGAAACAAGACATAGTAAGACGCAACAACAAAAGAAAGCAAAACAAAAACAATGTCCATAAAAATATATAAATAAAAAAATAATATAAAAAGAAAGACCTGTAAATAGTTCAAGGTCTATTTGTTGATCTCCTGAAGGGTCCTTTGGTTGAGTCCGATGGGGTGTTATGTCCTGACCCCAGAGTTTGCCCTTGGCATTCTCTTGGGACCTCCATGCTCTGTTCCCCCTGCTGCTCTGCTGCACGCCCTTAGTGGCAAGTCTGTTTTTAAATGATGAATGCTTTGGACTTAATTCTGCCTTATTATCAGAGTTTTGAGATTCAAACCTACCTCCTTTTTCTTTTTCCTCTTGTGTTTACTTTTAGTATATTAATATTTCCCTTTCATCTCCTATTTTTATCATTATAAGCTGAAAAATGATAATCCAGAATTACTTCTCCATGTCTCCTTGCTCTTGTGTTGGAAAATAGGAAATGGGGCATGTTGAAGGGGGTCAGGGAAGAAGAACTAGGTGAAATTTGGGGGGGGGGGCATCACTGCTCTCTGGTGGTCGTGGAACTACCCAGCCTTGCTCCTGGAGAGCTCGTGGGCCGCAGTGCGGCACTCAACCACTACACCACCGGGGCTCAGCCCAAACCAGGTGGAATGTTTAAGACAGGCTTTTTGTCTACTGCTTTAAAATGCCACAGCTAATAGGTTTTTTTTAAAGAGTACGATTGTCTTTTATTTGTGCCCTATATATCTTTTTTTTAAACTAATAGTTTCTTAAAAGCTATCCCCCCAATAAACAGATAAAATGCATGCACTGAAATATGCCTTTGCCTTGTTCCAGATTTTATCTTAAAGCTGGAGTACAAATATGAACGTAGCATGGGTCCTACCCTTCCAAAGTTTTAAGTCTGATGAAATTAATTATTTTTTTTAAAAAATTTACTATGAATACACAACTTGGTACAGCCTGTTTGCAAACTATCAGAAACAAATAAACGTAGTCCTGAAATACATTTGAGTTTTCCTCTTTTTTCATTTTGAAAATCCATCTGTGAATATACTTCGTTTTATCAGTCTGCTGCAAAGTGTAGTGAAGTAGTGTAGCTCACTTCAGACTGCTGGCATTGAATGCAGCACCTGTGTACTTGCTCTGTGCCTCTGTAAAGTTACCCGCACCACATTTAAGAATCTTTCATTAAAAAACAAAGATGTGCACAGAAATTCAAAGCGTTCTCTGGGGTGACAAATGGTGTGTGACATAGTTCACCCATAGTGATATTTTGAAAATTGAAGGAGAAATGGGTTTGTTATATCAACTCTTTACTGAAGGTTTGAGATCAATATAGGGTAACTTTTCTCTTTAGATTTATTAGCAATTGTAATTTTGTTGCACATTCAGAAAGTATTGCTGGAAAGTTTATCTTACATTCAATTTAATTCTGTCCTAGATGTGTTTTTGTGGTTTCTTCAGGTAGGTACTTGATTACAACACCTTATTATTCACACAAATAGAACTTGTTCCCGTCTTAGATCAGATTTAAAATAGGGAGTTGAAGCCATTAGAACTTAAATCCAAAAGGGTAGTGTTTACTTGAAAATTAAAAATAAGGGCAATTATCAAACTGATAATAAGGCCCATGTTTCAGAGGCATTAGGAATGCAAATGATAAATGTAAATAATATAATGTCTTTTAAAATCTCAACTATTTCGTTACTTTTCTTCACAGGAAAAGAGATAAGAAGCTAGTTTCAACAGCACATTTATATATTTGCTAGTAACTGTCAACCCTTCTTTTTGCTCAGTTAGTATAATGGCAGCAACATTTGGACCACGAGAGCACATTGTGAACGAGAGCAATTGCCCTCCTCGTTTGGGGCCCTCGTTTGTTTCAGGAAACCTCAGGGTAAAGGCATTGTCCCATGGAAGTAAGTTGTTTGGAGCCTACGTCCTGACCCTCAGTGTGCAAAGAGACATAAATGTTAGAGAAGCAAAGGTGCCACTTCTTTTCTGAGTCTATTTTCCCAGTGGTCAGACAACTTTTTAGGTTCTATACATGCTTGTTCAGGCAAAAACCATGAGTTAATAGCACATGAAAATATGATACCCTTCTATTTCCTACTGTACTGGGACCTGGATATAGTATAACACACATATTAGATGTTCAATAAATGTTATTTGGGATTAATACTACTGTAGTGAACTCCAAAAAAAAAAAAAAAACAATGGTTTTGTTCTGTTTGTATTTTTAATTTATAGGATTTTTCTCCTTTTTCCAAGGAAAGTTAATGTCCCTTTTCCTTTTTCCTAGGAGCCTGGTGGTATAGTAACATTCTGCACTGAGATGCTAACTACAAGGTCAGAAATTTGAATCCAGAACTACTCCCTGGGAGTGAAATGAGGCTTTCTTTTCCTGGATTCTTATTTTCAGGAGCCCAATGGGGGCAGTTCCGTTCTAGCCTGTAAGGTCACTATGAGTTGGAATAACTTGATGGTAGTTTGGTTTGGTTTTTCATGTTTCCTATTAGCTTCCCTATAGGAAGATACAGCAATTCCAAAGCACACTCTGAAACACTCTCACTAGTGTTCACTCAGCTAACCTCTTTACTGGGAAACATTTATCGAACACTTGCTGTATTCCAAACCATGTGAATTGTGCAAGATAAGTGATATTCCAGCTGAGGTCTCAGTGTTGGAGGGAAAGGAAACATGGTAGTTGAGAGGAGGGAGTGTCTGATCTTGAAGCATTTTCAAAATTGAAAATGGTTCAATATTTTTGTTCTTTCTTTTTTCATCATCTTAGCTCATTTGATAGCTAGAGGGAGGACTGCTAGGATCTGAGAGGAAAGTGGTGCAGTGAAATCAATGTCTCTTCTCGTGGTGTTACCGGTCCTCTGACTGACCGACTGCTGGGGCACTTTGCCCTTCAGAAGACAGCCACAAAAACAACTCCCAGGTCAATTGGATTCAGCTTCTAAGTAGGAATTTCCTAATAACACACAAAGTTGGTACGAAGGAATGAATTGGTGATCTCCATGCTATTCTGTGTTCTCATGGACAGAATAAAGGAAGTGAAGCTAAGTCAAGGTTAGCCATTAGACAGAAAAGCTAACATACAGAATAACTGGTGGGTTAGTTGCAGGACCAGCTGAGATAGGCAGACATTAACTTTTGATCTGAAACTACCCGGGGGGGAAAAGGATATAAGTGTTTTGTCTTGGTGTTAATCAAAAGATATAAACTTAATGACATTTTGAATACAGAAATCTAAATTCCTTTATGGTCACATAACAAAAGATTTAGTGCGCACATTGATATGCTTCTTAAAAGATATCTTCTTTCCCCCCTATGTATTTACATAGATTACATAGAATTATAGAGATATTATGTGGAAATTGAAAAAAGGCATTCTTCATGTTGATCCCTTGTTCACGGAAATCTCAAAATATAAAGACTTTTTCACAGCAACATGTTACTGGGTTCCTTATTTCTGCCTAAGGATAATCAAAGATGCTTATATGATCAAGTTCGGTTATCATGCCGTGTGTTAGTCTGGGTAGACTAGAGGAACAAATTTCATAGACACGCATAATAGGTATAAGGAAAAGGTTTATATACAAGAGGAACAGGACATTGAGCCCAGTCCAGTTCAAAGTCATAAGTCTGATATTAATCCATATGCCCGAAATCAGTCTATATAGTCTCCTTCTGACTCACAAAGTCACAGGTCAGTGGGTGCAGAATCCTAGCACTGGCAGGGGTCTCCACATGGCTCCTCGCTTCCAGGGCTCAGGGTCAATCAACAGCAGAAGCAATTCATCGCTGGCAGAGGTCTCCATGTGACTGCCTCAGCTTCATAGGTCCGGCTCCATCAGGGCAAAGCCGTGTGGTCTCTCCGCATGCTCCTCCAGCTCCTCAGACGCTACCATCCGGTCTTGTTCGTGATTAATCGTCTCTGAGACTAACTTCCAACAACTGGGGAAGATAGCTTCTCATCTTCACAAGGAAAATATCGCGAGATTTCCCAAAAGTCTCAGGAGAAAGCCATGCTCACATAGAGGCCTCAATGGCTACTCAATGGCTATCTTCTGATTAACAGGCTAGACTCCACCCCTACATTTCAATCATAAAATTAACATAAGCACATGACTGCCACATGCAGGATTAAGCAAAACCCTTTGTCCCTTGCATGCTCTGCTTTAGAATGAGCCAGACACACACACACACACACACACTCTTTTTCTCTCTATGTATATCTATACATATATGCACACATATACATATACACACAAGTTGTAAACATTCTGTTCTGGTTATAAACATTTGGGTTTTGGAGGAAGTTTTTGATAGGTTTATGATAACTCATTTTAAGGAAATACTATTCACAGAGAATGCACACATTACAAGGTCAATTTCTAAGAAAATTGATATGTAACATTTTTGGAGTAAAATGTGAATTAGAATAATAATTACATACATGTGTATACACATGCACATCCATATATACACATAGCATATTTCACTGCTGTCCAGTAGAGACTGATTTACAGTGACCCTATAGGACTGGGTAGAACTGCCTCTCCGAGTTTCTCCAACTGTAACTTTTTACAGGAATAGCAAGTCTTGTCTTTTTTCCAAGGAGCAACTGGTGGTTTTGAACTACTAACCTTTGAGTTAGCAGCCCAATGTGTAACCTACACCACCAGGGCATATATATGCACATGTATGTGCATGTAATACACACATGTTATGCACACATATAAATGCATAAAAGAAAATTGCATAAAAGATATAAGTATACATAATGCACTTGTGCATTTATACTTGTGCATATATATATTCCTTGTATTTTTATTTGTGTATTTTTTATCTTATATATTTGCTCAATCTGGCTCCCCCCTTCATATTATTTTTTAGCTTTATTTTTATTTCAGTTTGAGTAAAAGTTTACAGAGCATATTCATTTTCCATTCAAGTGTAAACATTTTGTTTGGTGATAGTGGTTGTGATTCCCTCAATGTAAAATATTTCTCTTCCTTCCTCCCTGCCCTCCTCATTTTTCCTATGTTTTCTAGACAGCTTGAGATTTTGATGGTCTAATCAAGGTGTCTTCATAGCTGGAAAGGTTTTGTTTTGTTTTTCTTAGGATTATGGTTCTCAAGCTCTTTGATCTCTGCACCTCATTTATATTCTTAAAAATATTTTGGGACCTCAAAAAAACATTTTCTTGGCACTGTCTAAAGATATTT